>CAUYSK010001900.1:0-20977 GCA_963575035.1 Avahi laniger
TTAATTTCTTTCTATATTTGGTAGAGGTGGGGTCTCACTCTTGCTCAGGCTGGTCTCGAACTCCTGAGCTCAGAATGATCCGCCCACCTCGGCCTCCCAGAGAGCTAGGATTACAGGCGTGAGCCACCGCGCCCGGCCCAATTCGTATTCTTAAAATTATATTATTGCGAGTTTGTGAGTACATCTGGAGGGAAACTCTAAGGATTGCTGAGTTAAAGGATGTGTGATTAAGTTTTAATAAAATACGGTGCATCTGTGCTAATGTCACCGTTTAGCTATTAAGGAAAATGAGGTAGATTTGTGCATATTGACAGAAGGGAGGACCACAATATCCCGGTTTGAGGAAAGAGATATTGCCAAAGTAGTGTTACTGAATCACGTATAGTGAATCAGAGTGCCTGCTTCCTCCATCGTCTCTAACTGCAAATGTTTTAAAACTCTAATGTTTATCAGAAAGGCAATGATATCTCATTGTTAAGTTGTGTGTCTTATTGGCTATTTATAGTTTTTTTTTTCCTTTGACTTTCTTACTGATTTTAGTTTTTTTTAAAGGCTTTTTGTGGATAAAGAATTAGCCCTGTTACATTGCAGGCATCTTTCCTCTGGAGTCTTTCATATGTTTATGGTTTCCTTCTAAAATTCAGTGGTTTCCAATTAAGTAGTCACATATCACTCAATTGCTTTTTGACCTCTGGGTTTTAGTAGGCTTGAAAAAAGAGCAAACTAATTCTTAAGTACTTAGGCTTTAGAGAACTTTCACACCTAAGGATAAAGATAAGGAGAACCATGATTTTTAGGCTTTTGAAAAAACAATCTCCTTGAAAAGAGGAAAAACTCAATACTTAAATCATACTTTTGTTACTGTCAAGAAAAATCAGTTGTTTTAAGTAAGTCTTAAGAAGTAAGGCACTTGGGTAATAGTCCTTCATAAAATCTAACACAGTGGTTCTCAAACTTTTTGGTTGCAGGACCCTTTTGCACTCTTAGAAATTGAAGACTACAAAGAACTTTTGCTTGTGTGTTCTTATATTTTCTGTATTATAGATTAAAATTGAGAAATTAAAATATTCATTAAGTAATTCATTACATTACTGTAAATAACATATTTTTTCGTAAAGTAACTTTCCCAAACCAAAATTTAGTGAGAAGAATGGCATAGTTTAGTTTTGAAAATTTACTTAATTTGACTTAATATAAGACACCTGCATTCTTATCAAATTCTTTATTCAGCTTGTTGCATCTGTTTGATTTAAAGTATTTGAAGAAAACCTGACTTCATGTGGAGATGTAGTTGGGAAAGGGAGGAGCATTTTAATCTTTTCACATAAGCGTGGATAGTTTTTTTACTACTACGCTGAAATTGACAAGTGGCTGTTTCTGAATGTATAATTGCAATGTGGAATCAGAAACCATATCAATGAGCATT
The DNA here is from genome assembly GCA_963575035.1 of Avahi laniger. Taxonomy (NCBI): domain Eukaryota; kingdom Metazoa; phylum Chordata; class Mammalia; order Primates; family Indriidae; genus Avahi; species Avahi laniger. Next base: position 1,427 of record CAUYSK010001900.1, read on the forward strand.
TTGTATCCTAACAGTAAAATCCATTGATCTGTTTTGCACTTGCAGTGTATGTTTTACCCTTGTATTTATCATGCATTGATCATTTAGAAATATTGGTTCACTGGCCGGGTGCAGTGGCTCACACCGTAATCCTAGCACTCACTCTGGGAGGCTGAGATGGGAGGATCACTTGAGCTCAGGAGTTCGAGACCAGCCTGAGCCAAGAGCGAGACCCTATCTCTACTAAAAATAGATAAAACTTAGCCAGGCGTGATGGTGAGTGCTTGTAGTCCCAGCTACTCGGGAGGCTGAAGCAAGAGAATAGCTTGAGCCCAGGAGTTTGAGGTTGCTGTGAGCTGGTCTGATGCTCCAGCACTCTAGACCAGGCAACAGAGTGAGACTTTGTCTCAAAAAAAAAAAAAAAAAATTGGTTCACTGAGATATGTAGATACCCAAATGTTGAGATATTTCGTTACACAGTATCAAAAGCACATTCATTAATACGACAACTGATCCCATCAGAAAAGTCTAAGGAAACTGTAAAGCTAGTGATTGCAGATAAATTTTCCAAAATTCTAATTTTTTTCTTGACATTTTGGATTCTGTCATTGGCAACAAACACTGTCAGTTTTCCTTGAAGTCATAGACTTCTTCCTTTTTGAGAAAATGTGTGACAGATACCCAAGTCTGAGTGACCATAGTCTGTCTTTCAGTTCTTTCAAGTAAAAATGGTGTTCCAGGAAAAAGTCCTCTAGTTTAGCTTGCAAGTCATATAATTGTGCAAATCCTTTTTCTTTGAGATGATCATTATTCTTTGGTATGCAGTACAAGTGCTTTATGGCATACTTACTTTATCACGCAGAATGTTAAAAAGACATCATCTTGGGCTGAGAGCTAATAAAATTAATACCTTTTATTGCATATGGTAAAGTGACATTAAGTGAAACTGGCTTTTTTTTTTTTTTTTACTACAAGTGAATGGTGGTGAAGGATATAATGACTACTAATAGTTTATTGCCACTGTCTTGATTCATGTTAAGGCACCAGCAGTTTTATCCACCGTTGCCTTTGTACCATCATTGCAAATAACACAGTGGGAAAAGGTATTAATACTATCATGAAAATGGATTTGACCTCGTGGACCCTCTGAAAGGGTCTCAGACCAGCGGTATGCCTATTGCCCTGACAAAATGCTTTCTCTTTGAGACAGATTTTGAGAGTTTTGACCTGCCTGAAGAGCACCAGATTGCAGACCTCCCCTTGAATGGAGTGCCTCTCATGATCCTTGATGAGGAGAGAGAACTTGAAAAGCTGTTACAGCTGGGACCCCCTTCACCTGTGAAGATTTCCTCTTCACCATGGGAATCTGGTGAGAAAGTACCCTTCTAGAAGGGCTGCAAACAATTTGTTTTCATTACTGTGGGGACAGTTGAATTACAGGGATGAAGTTTCAGAAAGATGAAAACTATTGTCAGTTGGTATTACTTCTTAGCCCCAAATGCCCCAGTAAAAATTAAGTCATTCTGGAACAGTTATTCAGATAGTCTTAGATATAGCAAGAAGAAATTAAATCTAACACATGTTCTTAGGCTACAAGCTGACGTGTATAATAAACTTGCTTGGAATGAGGATTCCAAGTTATATCCAAAGATAATATAGGATCAAGATACCTGTGTAATAGCGTACAATGACAATACCTTACTGCAGAAGCTCTTAGTTTGAACTGGTAGTCAAGAGCCATCATTATGTTCTCCTTGTTCTCATGAGATAACTTGTACTAATAAGTTACATTACATTAATGAGACTGTTAGCTCTTACTTTGGTCTGTAAGAACAGTAGAGATTCAGATACTTCTAAGACTTTTTTCCTAATGAAGGTCAATTCTGGGGCCACTGCCACGTTCCAAGAAATGTATATGAGGAGGGGGTGGAGGTACAAATTCATTAGACAAAGGGAAAAGTGTGAATTTATGATTAAAAGTGACAGCTGATGTCTGCGTATCTATGGACAATGACTCAAGGATTTGCAGAAATTTAATAAGAAATTTCTGTTTTTTTAGATCCGTTGCAGTCTCCTTCAAGCATTCTGTCGACCCTGGATGTTGAATTGCCACCTGTTTGCTATGACATAGATATTTAAATTTCTTAGTGCTTTTGTAGTTTGTGTGTTTGTATTAATAAAGCATTTCTTTAACAGATTCTTTCTAGTATTGTGGTTGGTATTCCTTGGAGTTTACTTCAGATAGTATGAAATCTAGCTGAAGTGTTTAACAGATGATAGGCTATAATATAATAGAGATTTGTCTAATTTGTGTAAAAACTTAAATTCCTTTAGTTTGTTTTAACAGCTGATTTTAGAAGCTGCCATTGTTTTCACTGAAAAGTATACCCCTCAATGTGTGTACTTTATTGCCTTTTTGTGGCCATTAACTAGTGACAGTTATTAGATCTCTTAATTAGAAGAGCTACTTCTAGCTCATTAAGTATCTATTGCCAGGCATTCTTTATTGCTGGTTCTATTGAGTTTCTAATGACTTTAATACTCAGTATTCAGTAATCAGAATTTGAAAGGCCCTAAATCTTCTGAGAACTCAGCCTCCTTGGGATCTTTAATTAAGTTCTTGAAAGATCACTGCAAATAATTTACTGATAGTAAGATCCACTTTCTACCTATAGGAAACGGTATTTAGTTGTTTACTCCGTGTTGGACATTAAGTATTCGAGCATTGTTGTGTTTAATGTTTGATACTACTATTTTTTGAAAGCATCAGTTTGAAAAATGACACTGTTTTTCAAATGAGCACAATGAGGCTCAGAAGTTCATTGACTTGCCAAAGGCACGAAGAGCTACGATACAACAGAGCTGGTATTTTGATTCCCAATCTGAGATTGGAATTACAGTAGAGATCACATATGGTTGCCTGTGGGGTTTTTTGGGGGGAGGGGATAGATGATATTTTAAATTTAATCGTTTCCGCGTATATGTATACCACGGAGTACTATTCAGCTTTAAGAAACAATGGTGATATAGCACCTCTTGTGTATTCCTGGATAGAGCTGGAACGCATTCTACTAAGTGAAGTATCCCAGGAATGGAAAAATAAGCACCACATGTACTCACCATCAAATTGGTATTAACTGATCAACACATAAGTGCACATATAAGAATAACATCTATTGGATGTTGGGCAGGGGAGGGGGGGAAGAGGGAGAGGAGACGGGTATATACATACACAAAGAGTGCAATGCGCGCCACCCGAAGGATGGACATATTTGAAACTCGGACTTGGGGAGGGGGGTAAGGGCAACATATGTAACCTAAACATCTGTACCCCCATAATATGCTGAAATAAAAAAAAAAAATTCCAGTGTTTCACTACTCTGGTTTTAGAGCTTAGATTGGAAAAGCAGATCTGTCCATAGTAGGCTCTGTTTCCAGCACTTGCTGGGCTGGCTGTGGAGTGTGAGCTCTCTAATCCACAGACCCTACAGTAAATGGCCTTAAGGGGGAACTGGAGTATTGATTTTACTCTTTGTCTTTCTTCTCAGATCTAGCCTGCTTAACTCACTTTACTTGCTTGGGCCATGTAGTTGATTGAATTTGATCCTTGCTTGATATTAAGCTATACAGGAAGCCTTTCCCCTGAAGTGTATCTGTAGCATCTATAGTCAAGTTAGAATGCAAAGCCTTTTTTTGCCATTGTTATTGGAGGAAGATGAAAGATATTAGGCACAAAATACTAAGAACACTTACAGCTGCTGATCTGACTTAAAAAAGTTTTTACCCTCTAAATATAACTGAATCAGTCTGAATTTCTGGAATTTAGTAGAAAGTCAGACTTCTAGGAGAAGAGAATACAATAGGACTATTACGGCACTTGGCTTTAGGGGAGAGTGTTGGGTCTAGTGTCCTCAGGTATAAGAGGGGTCACTAAAAAAACAAAGTATAGTTCCGAATGGCTTTCATACTCTGCAATGCAAATTTGGTTGTCTCAGGATGACCGAAGCCTTCTAATGGGACATTGGAACATTGTCACTTGAGGGGAGCGAGGGGACTAATCAGTCCCTTACCAAATAATTACTGTCCTTTGGATCAGAACTGAGCATAGAATGTGATCTTTTCATCTGCTATTAGATTGCAATATGCTTAATGTTTCCAGACTTTAATTGAGAACTTTAAGCAGATGCTCTTCCATTAATACAGATAATTTGCACCTTGTGGGGATTGTTGCTGTTTTCTTTTTTAAAAACAATTCTAACATCTGTTGAAATAAGACAGACTATTCCTACCTTCTCTACTTTATAAACTTCTACCTTTCTCCCCACCAACCCTGCCTCTCAGGATACTGTACCTCCTCCTAGTAGAGGAGGTAACAGGAATACTCTTATCTTGCTATGACTTATTTATTCTTCAGGCCTCCTGCATCTTGCATCAGCCGTGTCTCTCCTGCTCTCATGAGCCAACCCCTCCACACGTACCGAGTCGCCTCCCTCTTTTCTGTGGTTGCAGCCTCTCTAGGCTCTACTCCATCACTGAAAATCCTTCCTTGTCTCTACATCTTTCTCTCGCTGTGGACTTCTGTATTTCACTCTTCAGTGGCGGATTGTGAAAGCTCGGCCTTGGCCTCTTCTCTCACTCCACAAACTCCTTATGTGACCTTATTGACTTCCGTGGTTTAACATACCACCGGTGTATCTCTAACTCGGGTCTCTCCCCTAAACAGCTTTTATCCATAGTTGCTTGGGATCTCCAACTGTGTCTAAAATAGAACTTTTGATTCTCCCAAATCTGCCTTGTGCTTGCCTTCTCTACCTTAGTAAGTGGCATTTCCTCCTGTCACTAACCTGGGCCCTATCCTTGTCACCATCTCTTTTCACATCTGTTCAACAACCAGGCCTGATGATTGTGCTCCTGGTGTGTATTCCTAGTTTTCTCACTTCTTTCCACCCCTCATGTGCGAGCAGCCTCAGGACACCAAAGCCGCCTAACACGGTGTCTGCCACTGCTCACCCACTTCCTGTCCATTCTCCACCCTCCACTAGAGTGACATTTTCAAATGCAAATCTGTCAGTCCCCTGGTTGAAGCCTTCCGGTAGATTCTCATGCCTCGGGTAAAATCTCAGCCTTGGCTCTGTGTGACCTGGGCCCTGCCTGGCACTTCGCTGTCATCCTGCTCCCCAGAAGCCAGCTGCACCAGCCTCTCGGTTCTTGAGTGCACCAGGCCCGCCTGTGGCTCAGAACACTGCAGGACATGTGCATCTGCTCTCGTCACTGCTGCCTCCTGGGTTGCATTTGTGGCTCGGATTCCCCAGCCCGTGGTTGTTTCCACCTAATGAGTCAGTTGGTACCGTGTGACCTACCTCAAGTCGAGGACCTGCTTGCGCCCCGTCATCCCGGGGCTCGGCTTATCGTCAGCTTCATCTTCCTCACTCCATACCTCTAAGTGATCACCTAGTCCTGCCAATTCCACTTAAATATTTCAAAAAGGCCTGGTTCTTCCCGGCTCTATTGTTAGCTGTGTCCGACCACCACCGTTTCTCACCCGAGATGTTCTAACAGCTTCCTGTTCCTACTTTAATATTCCTTCCCAAATCCATTTTCCACATGGCGGCCAGGGTGAGCTTTCCCACTCAGCAGATGTGATGGTCTTGTTTACTTTTAATTTCAGACATTGTGGTTCTCAACTCGAAGTTTGATTTGAGTCCTTTTTATATTTTCCAGGTCTCTACTTTTTGAACATATGTTCTTGAAATCTTTTAATGCCCTTATCAGCTAATTCTAACATCTGTGTCAATTTTGGGTTGATTTTAGTTGTTCTTTTTTTTTCTTTTTTTCTCATAGTTTTTATACTTCTTTGCATGCCAGATATGGATTTTACCTTTTTTTGTGCTAGGCGTTTTCTACGTTTCTATAAACTTTATTCTGGGATATTGTTAAGTTACTTGGAAACAATTTGATTCATTTGAGTCTTGCCTTTAAGGTTTGTTAGGCAAGACCAGAGCAGCGTTTTGCATAGGGGCTAATATCCCTTACTACTGAGGTGTAAGACTCTGTAGGACTCTACCCCATTGTTCTGAGTTATGAGGTTTTCCGGTCTGGCTGGTGGGAACACACTATTCCTGGCCCTGTGTGAGCTCTGGGCATTCTTCCCTCTAGCCTTTTCAGCTGGTGTTTCATGTTCACGTGCTGGTCACCACTCTTCTGAATGCTAACAGGGAGGTCCTCTGTACATTTCCAGGGCTCTCTCCCTCTCTGGGTGGCGCTCTCCTCTCGAGTGCTCTGCCCTGACTCTCTGCTCTGTCTCTTCCACTCAGGGAATCTACTCCCTGTGATCTCTTAATAACCACTGGGGTCTTTTCTACTCCCTTCGAGGGCCACAGAGAACCAAGACTGGGTGAAGCTTTCTCAGCATGCCACTTCACAGGGTCTTCAGGCCCTGCAGGCCTGGGCTACTCCAGCAGGTGTTCCAACTTGTGAAATCTCTGGACCAGCGCAGGTACCAGTCTTTGAGTTCAAGTCAGTCCCCACATGCTGATGGTCCTCCCATTCACCCCATGGTGCGGTAAGAAGACTAAAAAGAACATATGCCATATTCTCAGGCTCCCAGAATATTCCCCCGGGAGCCTTCTCTCTTACCACTCTTGGCTCTGTTGGCCCCAGGATGGGCCGACCACTTCTGCAGCTCAGCAGGCATGCATCTGGGGGTGAGGGGCCAGTCTCCCCTTCTTAAATATCTCAATTTTTATATGTTCCTCTAGAGCTTCTCATAGCTGTAGGAAGGAGAAGAACCCCTCTCTGCCAACATGGACACAGCTTTTCTCTTCAGACACCCCAAAAGCTAACCACCTCCTCTCTAAGACCTCTTCCTCTCCTGATGGTTGGTGCTCTGAGGACTGGCATCTCCCAGCAAGCCCAGAGCTAACTTTAAAGTATGCTTCTCTTAGTACCTCTTAGGTAGCTTAGCCACATGTGTCCAAGCAATAGGAAGAATCACAGCAGAGCTGTCCCTCTTCTCCAGCTGGAGCGAACTTGTGCCAAGGGTCTTGTTTATCCTGGTAGTTTCCAAGTTTTGCCCGGAGTAGACACATAATCAGTGTGTGGACTTGAATTATAGCAGGAAGAGTGAGAGCAAAGTGATTCCGTTTGTCCCTGTGTGCAGAGGCTCCTGGGAGGATTTGTGCCTACGTTCCCTCATAAAGAAGCACCTTTCTCCTGTAAGAGGAGCCTGGGACTGATGAGCCACTTCTCTAAGAGCATGCAGTGGAACAGACCACAGGCCCCGCCTTCGTCTAGTGCCTGGCAGTGGGAATGGGTTTCCATGGTGATGGCAGGCGCAGAGCTGCTCACCTCCGTCTTGCAGCCTCACTGCAGAGGTGGGAGCCGCCTGCCATTGGTATGCTGCTCAGAGCCCAGGCTGGGCTGCTCCTGGCTTCCTGCACACTCGTACCAACATGCTGGAAGGGACAGCACTGGGGGACACTAGCCCAGATGTGTAAGGCAAGAGCAGGGCACATGGCTAAGAAGCATCTTCGTATTCCTAGAGAGATTAAAAGTGAGTTGAGTACAACGGCCTGTGTTACTGGTTCGAACGCTGGGCATTGACTAGAGCTGCACAACACAGTGTTTATCAGTCCTGCATCGTAGTAAGTGGCAGAGTGTGGTGTGGTGAGATGCTGACGGTGCCCGGTGGGGAAAGAGAGGGAAAGGCAGGCACAATCCTACCTAGAAAAAGAGACAGAACTGGGAATCAAGGAAGCAGCAGACACAAAAGCACACAGCGCTTGGTGCCTAGCGAATACTCAAACACAAGCCTCTTGAGTTTTACGGGAGGGCTGTGTTCCTGAAGACCTTGTATCATTACTAAAAATGTACATCATTTAAGACTAATCCTAATATGGATGTTATATTTGTGCGAGGGCTGCTATAACAGAATACCACAGACTGGGTGGCTGAAACAACAGACATTTATTTCCTCATAATTGCAAGACCAAGGTGTGGCAGAGTTGGTACCTTCTGAGGGCCTTCTCCTTGGCTTGCAGGTGTGTCCTTAGCCTCTGATTGTTTCCTCTCCTGGTCTTTGCTCTGTGTTTGTGCCCTAATCTCTTCTTCTCATAATGACACCAGTCACGTGGGATCAGGGCCCACCCTAAGGACTCCATTTTAACTTAATTACCTCTTTAATGGTGCTATCTCCAGATACAGTCACATTCTGAGATGCTAGAGGTTAGGACTTAAACATATGAATTTTTTGAGGGATGTGTGGGGGACACAACTCAGTCCATAACAGATATCATGTGTTCCCATTAAAGAGGCGTAGTTATGTGGCAAAGACATAAACATAAATTTCACTCTTAAACCTATTTGAAATTAAATAATTCTTCATAAATTCTAAAAAGTTGGTAGGTAGACAGTGAGGTATTCTGGGTCTCCCAGGGACAAAAGTGGGTGCTGTTGCTTTGGTGCAATTGTCCCTCTTGCGAAGAAGGACAAGGGTGGGCCCCAGGCCTCCATCTTGGTCCTGCCCCACCCTAATCCTCTCCCAAGCAACTGCCATACCTGGGAGCGGAGGGAATACCCTACAAACCTGCCAATCAGAACTTAGCATGCCAGCCGCCAAAGAACGCCAAGGACTCTAGCCCAAGGGCCAAGCAACATAGATACCACAGAGTCGGGAAATCGAACTAGAACAATCCGCTTTCATAGTAATGTAACTCCCACCTGTCCAGCCAAAGAGGTTCCATGGTGACGCCTGAGCCCCCAGGAAGGTCCCACCCCAGGCACTATGAGACAAGATGCAAGACCATAACCAACCGCTTTTTGGACCCTTCCTTTTGCTTTTCCTGCTGTGACAATGGGTCATCATCTGTGGTGTATGTATCATGCTCTATAAACCTATAGCTTGCTTTTGCTCTATAATCCTATCTTTCTCTTCTCAATAAACCTCATTTTTGTGCTTGCCTTACTTTGGCATGTCTGGTCATTCTTTGGCCATGCCGGGTGCTAAGAACCAACCTTTCAGACTAAAACCTCACACCCTCCTCAGGAAATTTACATCTAGCCAGAAGACATAGACTATCTAGAAAATAGTAGGTTAAAAGGTATGCTAGAAAGTGATAGGTGACATGGAAAGAAATAAAGTAGGGAAGGGCGTATATCCTGTGGGTGAGTGGGTGAATGAATGGGTAGAGGAGTTGCAATTTTAAATAGAAAAGTTGTAGAAGGCCTCACTGAGAAGGTGCTTTTGAATAAAGATTTGAAGGAGGCGAGAGAGGTACCCTGAGGGCATCTAGGGGAGAGGGGACTATCCTGGAAGAGGAGAGAATATGTGCAAAGGCCCTGAGGTAGGAACGGGCTTGGAATGTTGGAGGAATTACATAAAGGTCAGAGGGGCTGGGGCACAGTGAGTGATGGGGAGAGGGGTAGGAGACAGTGCCAGAGAGGAGGGCAGAGGCTGTGTCACACAGGATCTTAAGGGACATGGACATGAGTTTGGATTTTAAGTGTATGTCCCTGGGAGCCCAATAGAACGGGGCAGAGTAATGTTGAGCTGGGAAGATGGAGAGTGGGGTGCTTGAAGATCAGATAATCAGATTACGGAAAGTTTGAAGTTTTTGGTCATGACGATGCCTAGGAGATGTCCATGGGAGTGAGTGGCTGAGGTAGATGAAGACAAGCTCACTGGAGGAGAATTGTCAAAGAATTGTGAGGACAGTCCTTGGAAGGACTAGACAGAATGGAGGAATGGTATTAATATGGCAGTGAACTAAGGACAAAATCTTCAAGGAGAAAAAGGAATGAGCCAGGTGTTTGCAGCAAGACAGGCAGCGGATTGTACTGTCCGATGATATGAGAGTCCCAGCCGGAGGTTTGGGGCAGAGGGAGAGAGCATGGGCTGGGAGCAGCCGTAAAGATCCTAGAGAACATTATCACACCCTGCTACAGTCCTGGCGAGGGGATGGGATGGAGCAGGGTCCCCTCGTCAGTGATGCTGATGGGGAGGCCAGATGAGGAGGGACGGCAGCCAGGGGAGCCCAGGCTCCCTCTGGGTGTGAAATGTGATGTCTTTTATAAGACTGCTATTAATGACTCATGTTTATATATTTTAATGACTATATGGGGGTATCACTTCCTAATACTGGGCTCTTAGTCTAGTATTAGACTAACTGGGTGAGGACTTTTCAGAAGTTCTGTTGGGCAGCCTGTTCTCCATTCTTGCTGTGCTCTTGGCCGAAGAATGACAGACACACCCGTAGCAAGGCCAGAACGAAATGAAGTTTAGTGAGGAAGAGCCAGATGGGTTTATAGAGCAAGAGCAAAATATATTTGCTGCAGGGATGAACGGGCCCCCTGTCATAACAAGAGGCCCTGGTTATGGTCTGGGATCCTGTTTTATATTGTCTGGTTTGAGCCCTCCTTGGAGTTCAAACGTCATCACTGAGCCACTTTGATGGACAGTTAGTGACATGATAATTAGCCTTAGGTTACTCTAGGTCATTTTGCAGACCCTATTGTGCCTGGGTTGTCTGGTCTGAGGGCTGGGGAATTCCCTGCTTTCTGTCACAGATTGGCGGGGCATTCCTCCTCTCCCCGGGTGTGGCAATTGCTCGGGGCAGGATCAGGGTGGGGCAGCATCAAGACAGGGGGCCTGCCCTTGTCCTTCTTCCCCAGGTGTGGCAATTGCTGGAGGCAGCACCAACGGGGACACCGCTTTTGTCCCTAGGAGATCCAGAGATCCCTTACTATCTACCTAACAGTTCTTTTCCCTAGAAATGGAATAATAATTATGAATAAGTAATTTCTGTTCCTTGGTCTTTATATAGATTAGGATTTTATCTAGGATTAAAACCTAGAGCCCCTCCTTATTGCTTTGGAGGATTCCATCTTGGGGTTCATCATTGCTCTGACAGCTGTATCCAGAGCATAGAGAAAGAGCTGCTTCAGAAGACGTGCAATTGCCAGCAAAAGAGCAAGAATGGAGGGAAAAAGAGGATGAAGTGGAGTTTGTGAAGTCAATGAATTCCCTGGAGATGTGACTGTCAGGAGGGCGGAGCCCTTTGTTCATTTGCATTGTGGACAGTGTTGTACAACAGTGCTTCTCAAAGGGTGTCTGGAGATACCACTGGTCCCAAAGACCCTTTAGGGGTACTTGATGGCAGAACCATGTCAATAATAGTACTAAGATGTTATTTGCTTTTTCCACATTCATTCTCTCACAGGTTACAGCAGAGTTTTCTAGAAGCTATTCCAACTGTGATATCACAGCAGAGTGAATGCAGAAGCAGATACGAGAAATCAGCTGCTTTCTTTTAAGCCAGATATTAAAGGGATTTGCAGGAATGTTAAACAATGTCAGTCTTCTCACTAAATATTTTTTTGGGGGTTTGGGAAAATAATTATTTGTCATAAAAGTGTATTTAAAATGTTAATCATGTTAATATTAATAGGTTTTTTAATGATAATGTTTAAATCAATAAATATTTAAAAATGTCCTCAGTTTTAATTTCTAATAGTGTAAATATTGGTAGATATAATTCTTATAAACAAAAGCTCTTTTTGGTTCTTAATAACTTTTCTTAAGAGTGTAAAGGAATCCTGAGATCAAACAGCTTGGGAATTGCTGGTCTAGTGAATAAGAGCCCAGGCTCTGGAGTTAGTGTGCATGGGTTCAAATCCTGGCTTTGTGATTTTGGACTAGTTAGTTAACCTCTCTGAGACTTAATTTCCTTATCTGTAAACTAGGCTACCTCATACAGTTATTTTGAGCAACCAATGACATAATAATGTATTCTCATAGTGCTGGGCACAGAATGATCATGTCATAAATGTTATTTCAAGGAATTTATTGAATACTGTATCCATTATATACATAGCCCTGTGCTACATGCTGCGAAGGACATAAAATGGCACAAGTCACAGCTCCTAGTCTCAAGAGGCTTGCTGTCTAGGAAGAGATTTCTGGGCATCTTTGGGTTCAATTCCCAGCTCTACCCTTGGCTAAGTAACCTGACCTTGAGGAAGTCACTTGCTGTTGGGTAAAGTCAGATCATAAAGGCATCTATAATGATCCACTGAGTAGACAGCAAATCCTCACTTGGATCTTTCAGGCATCACTCAGCTTGACACTTGGCTTCGTCATTCTGTTCGAAAGTTACGTCCTCTGCTTCCCACTTCCAGAATCTACCTTTCTTCCCACGCTACTATAACTCTGCCACTAGAGGGCACCTCCTGCCTTCTTATCCAGCCACTTGCTACTTTCTCTAATTTGAAAATGTTTCTTTTAGCTGACATGGGAGGCAAGTTGAGATTTGATGTCTTTAGAACATTCTCAGCTTGACGGGTGTGGTGAGTTTTGCTGGAAAATCCTGACTCTGTTTTTAATCAGTCAATGCATATTTACTGAGATTTCTTTAAATAAAACTGGAGTGGAGAGGTTGGTGGAAGGGAGATGGCTCCCGCCACCACCATCCGACTTTCCTAAATATTTATCAACACTTCCTGCCGGATCTGTGCTAGGTGCCTCACACGCACCATCTCATGAATCTCAGGGCAACCCCATGGGTGTGGGTATGCACAAGCATTCATTTTTGACAGTCAGAAACTTGGGCTCTGATTGGTTATGCAGCATCCAGTTGGAAGGTGGAACTATGAAATGATCTCCTTAGGGGTTTGTCCCACCCTGGCTGTAAGTAAAGCAGGGAGACGGTCTTACTGCTCTAGGACGATGATTCTCAACCTTGTCAGACACAAAAACCCCTTTCTGTATCATGTATTTCGTAACATCCTTTTTACTATCCCGAAATGATATTCGTAGGCAGTGTATACTAACGCTGACATGTCTGCTTACATGTAACACAAAGGAGATGTAAAAGGAAAGTACTTCATAACAAGTTATCAATCAGATTGAGTATCAATGAGACCTACCTGTTCGCACCTGAAGACAAAAAGGCACCGGCACCAATTTCCAAACGTTCCACCAGGGGGCGGTATACTCCTGCCAGTGCTGCCACCCGCTCTCACAGACAGCGCTCCGTGGTGGCAGTGGGCTGTTTCCTCTTCCCACGTAGCCTCGTGTGAGACTCCTCCCGAGGTCCCTGAGTAGCAAAGGGGGTTGTGGCGGGGGAGTGATGAGAGGAAGTCACAGAGCATAGAGCTGACCCCCAAGTTAGTGTGACAGATTTCTAGCCACATGTTCCCACCATGAGTAGAGTCATAAGCTTTAAAGTTTTAGTTTTGTTACTGAGTCGTTTGCTTACAAAGTCTTAATGAAGTAACATGTTTATTTTCATTACTGTTGTTTTTTAGTTTACTTTGTATTATAGCTGGTGATCAGTAGTCATTTAATATTTTTCTTTAAACTGACTCAATTTTTCTTTAGCCTAAATACATATATTTAAATGGAAATTTTAATGTTTTATATAAATGGAAAATTTACATCACTTGATATAATTGGAGGGAAACAATAAACAAAGAAAATAAAACAATGTTACTAAATTCTTGCTGAGATAGATACTGTTTCCCACCAATGATCCCCTCTCTGTCTTTCTTTTTCCCCCCAACTCCTTACGCAGATCCAGTCTCTCTCTTAAAAGGGCGTTTAGCAAGTGTTTCAGAGCTGTTAAAGACTTACTAGCATCGAACTGAGACTGTCCTTAAACTAATCAGAAAGACCAAAAGAGAATGAGAAGGGAATAGTTTTCTAATTATGTGGATCAACATTATTTAAAGCTTTATCTATGTATCCCTAAAATCATCTCCCATATAATAGTGGACAAAATATCTCCCACTGTACCACTGTGGGGACATAGTGGATGGCTTCCTGAACTTGAGTGGAGGGACCGCTCTCTAGCCATGTGTACCACTCTTGTTGCTTGACCTTTCTGGGCTTCTCTGTCCTCACCTGTAAAATGAGGAGGTTAGAAGAGATGATTCCTCAAATTTTTCTGGAGCTAAAGGTCTAGGACTCTCCAAAGTCCTGATTCTACTGGAAGAAGATAAAGGACTTCAGAGGACATCGTCTTGTGCTTAGAACCTCTGAAAGGACTGGGGAAAGCTGGAAATTCTCAAAATCCCAGCTGACACCCTTTTCTCCTGGGAGGCAATTTAACCTCTAGGAACAGCTAAGAGCTTGGAGCCTAGAGTCCAAGAGACCTGGATTTAAATCCTTGCTCTGCCTTCTACTAGTTTTGGGACTTTGAGCAGGTTACTGAATCTCTGTGGCCTCGCTTCCTCTATCTCTAAAATAGAAACAAAAAAGATATTTATCCTTATTACGAAGATTAAATTACAGTATGCATGCTAAGTGCTTACCACAGAGCTGGGCCCATATGTTTGCTATTATTGTAGTAATTCCTAAGATTTAAAAAAAAAAAAAATGAAAACGGTAATTGCTGGAAGTAAGCCATTGGAGAAATTATTTGCTGGCCCTGCCCCCAATATTTTTAAACCAATGCAAGGAAATGAATGTCATAGGTACCCAAGAAAGGGAGGCCTTGTCTGAGAAAGTCTAATGTGAATGTATATAGTTGTTCCACCCACATGTGGCCTGGGTGGTAACGTGAGGGATTAGTGTATGTGTGTGGGTTTCAGAATTTAAAAAATATTAAGATTTTTTGTTTTAAAGCACTAGCTGAGCAACTTGCAGCTTTCCAGCCCACGGACTTCCTGATCTCTGCTCAGCCCCTACGTCTAGCCGCCTACAAGTATGTGTGGGGGGACCTGGAGCGTGAGTTCACCCCTGGTGGCCCTTGGTCTGCTCCAGGGCAGGCCTCCTCTAACCTGGGTGCTGGGTAAGGGGGGTGGGGCAGTGAACGCCTCATGTTTGGAAATGTTGCATTGCTCATGCTGGGAGACTCCTTCTTGGGAGGGCTTTGCTGCCTGTTCCGGACATTCCTGACCTGGTGGAATTCTCCTGATGCAGACATCTCATTGGGGTGATAATGTGAATGCTCCTGAAGCATAGAGAATTCTGGTATTTGATCTGTGGACCTGAATTTTCATCCCGGCTTGACCTCTAATCAGCTTTGTGGCTTTGGGAAAGACAGTGAACATGTCTGGTTATTCCTTTCCTTATTCTTATTTGTAAAATGAAAGATTGGACCATACTAGTGGTTTTTAGGTTCAAAATTTTTTATGTGTGTGTGTGGTAGGTAGATCTCAGGGCCTTTTGACAAGCTGAGAGTTGTAGACCCTCTCTCCAGAAAAGTGTAGGTCCCCAAAACATTTTATATAAAATTTCATGGTGTTTTAAGACCACCTCCCTGACCCTGAAAACCCATCCGTAGATTCCAGGTTGCAAACTGCTGATTCTGCTTATAAGCTTCTGTGAAGCCCATGGTTTCCAAGTTGGCTTCCCTATTCAACTCAAACCAACTGAAGATTCTGTTCGTTTGTAAACTTGTGTTTAGTATATTCTCCTTCAAATCCCAACCAACTCAGCCATGCTCAGCCCAACAGGGCCTTGGAAGAGATGTGCTACCAAGACCTTCATATGTGGCAGTGCAGGTATTCCCTGCACGAGGCGTCCCTAGCTGCTTGCCAAGCCTTTTCCTAGTTGACGTGAAGATGGGACATGGGCCAGGAGCAGCCTTTGCAACACATATCTGAGCACCAAAATATAAGGTCCCATAGAAGATTCTCCATCTGAAGTCTTGACCTGTAGCTGGTTCTTGCTGTGTGGGCTCAGCGGACAGTATTAACCAGTGGCTAGGGAGAGGGATCAGGGAGAAGCGGAAATACACATTTAAAGAAGACTCAGGCAAGGCCAAGCTCCTAGAACTAGTTGGGATTCTGTGGAAAGTAACTGGATCCACTGGAGTTCTTACTTGAAGGTAACAGAAACCAATCCAGGACTTATTGAGAACATGTCAGGTGGTTCAGAGACATGCCAGGAAAGCTACAGAGGAGGCGTCACACAAAAGATGGTAACAGAGGGCGGGCGCGGTGGCTCACGCCTGTAATCCTAGCTCTCTGGGAGGCCGAGGCGGGCGGATTGTTTGAGCTCAGGAGTTCGAGACCAGCCTGAGCAAGAGCGAGACCCCGTCTCTACCAAAAATAGAAAGAAATTATTTAGACAGCTAAAAATATATAGAAAAAATTAGCCGGCCATGGTGGCGCATGCCTGTAGTCCCAGCTACTCGGGAGGCTGAGGCAGAAGGACTGCTTGAGCCCAGGAGTCTGAGGTTGCTGTGAGCTAGGCTGATGCCACGGCACTCACTCTAGCCTGGGCAACAAAGTGAGACTCTGTCTCAAAAAAAAAAAAAAAAAAAAAAAAAAAAAGATGGTAACAGAGAGATCAGGCCTCAGGTGGGGTAACAGTCTGGGTGATGACGACACAGTGCCAGCCTGGCATGGGTGCCGCTGCCATCAAAAACCCCAGCGTATACCCCCACCGCTGGCGACACAGGATGGAGGGTGATGCTGCTGTCACCACCACCATTAAAATGAGTTCTCCAGGGCCTCATTTTATTGCATCTGCACATCAGGTTGGTTGAACCTAGGCCATGTCCTCAGCCATCTCAGCTGCAAGGGATACAAGAAAGTGAGTGACCGACATTTCCAACGTCTGTAGTGGGAGATGCTCTCTGCTTCCCACCAAGACGTTTAAGTCGGAGAATTCCTCAAACAATCAAAGGCAGCCCTCCAAAAGCAACAATCACTCTGCAGGAACAGAAACCAGCTTGAACTAGCTTCAGTAAAAAAAGACTCTTGAAGGTTAGAGGGTGTCTTATGAAACCAAGGATGGGAGAGAAGCCAGACCACTGGAAGAGCCTGGAACCAGGTACTTGAACGTCAGAGAACACTTTCCCCAGCTCTTGTCTCTGCTTCTCTGTCCTGCTTCTTCAGTTTTTTTCTCTTTGCATTCTGACATTTTATTTTCTCAGTCCAGGAGGTAGGATCCAGGGGTAAAAATGGGGTCTTTGGAAAGGCTCCCTCCCATGCCTCAAAGGGTACCTTCCAGAAAGGTGAGCCAGGCAGTCACCACAAGGGGTGGCTTCTACCCACCTTCATGCCTTCATTCTGGCCACCCAGGGTGGGTCTCTGCTGTTCCATATTGTTTTCTCCACCACCCTCTGCTGGGTTCCCTTTGATAGCCTGAACATCCTTTCTTGTGTCTCTCTGAAGCTGCGGTTAGAAGCTCATATATTCCTACAATGTTCGGCCTTCCTCATTTTACAGTTACAAAGTCTGGGGTCTGAGAAATTAGGTGACTTACTGGAGATTCTGACTGTCCCATGAATGAGTTGGTATATAGCCAGGGCTTAGCATGTAGAAAGCTCCCAATAGACATTAGTTATGTCATTGGGATTTCTGTTAATCCAAAGCTTATTTCCTCTCCCTTTCTCTCTCTGCTCCCTTGCTCCCTTATTTATTCATTCTTTCCAAAAATATGTACTGCGGCCTTCTGTGTGCCCAGTAACATTCTAAGTGCTGGGAACTCATCCATGAACAAGACAGACAAGATTCCTGCTCTCCCAGAGCTTTTATTTAAATGAAAATCAAGTAAACAGGATTTTTCCTGATGGTTATAAGTGCTTTGAAGGAAATAAACAGAGAAGTGACAGAGGTTGGTTCTGGGGGTGGGCTACTTTTGACAGGATGCTGGGGGAAGACGCCTCTGAGTTGGTGAGTGGGGACTGAGGGCTGAAGGATGGGAGCCGGGGGAGAAGAGAACAGAAAATGGGGCAGCCTTGAGGTGAGAGTGAGCTGGAGTTCATTAGCAGCAGAAAGAAAGCAGGCTCTGAGCCTAGAGCGTGATGGGGAAGAGAGGGAAGGGAGGAGACTGCAGAGGCCGCTCAGGAATGGCTTTGTAGTGGCCTGATTAATCTAAGTGCAAGGGGAGGGAAAGCATGGGAGCGATTTAAGTAGGAGAGTGTCATGATCTGATTTAGATTTAAAAAGTTATTTTTATCAGACAACTTCAAATTTACAGACATTCTACAACCAAACCAAACAACGACAACACCAAAACTGGCCTGCACTTTTCAAAATGTCAAGGTCATTGTGATCCTTTGCCCATTTTTTAATAAGATTATTATTATTATTATTATTATTTTGCTACTGAGTTGTTTGAGTTCCTTGTATATTCTGGATATTAATCCTATGTTGGATGAATAGTTTGCCAATATTTTCTCCCATTCAGCAGATTGTGTCTTCACTGTGTTGATTGTTTTCTTTGCTGTGCAGAAGCTTTTTAGTTTGTTATAGTCCCATTTGTCTCTTTTTGCTCCTGTTGTCTATGCTTTTGAAGTCTTACCCATGAAATTTTGCCTAGGCCAATGTCCTGAAGTGTTTCCTCTACATTTGAATAAACATTTCTCAAAAGAAGATATACAGATGGCCAAAAAGTATATTAAAAAATGCTCAACATCACTAATCATCAGGGAAATGCAAGTCAAAACCACATGAGATCTCATCTCACCCCAGTTAGAATGGTTTTTATCAAACATACAAAAAATAACAAATACTAGCAGGGATGTAGAGAAAAGGGAACTCATACACTGTTGGTGGGAATGTAAATTAGTAGAGCCACTACGGAAAATAAATAGTATGGAGTTTTTTCAAAAAACTGAAAATAGAACTACCATATGATCCAGCAATCCCACTACTGAATATTTATTCAAAGGAAAAAAAATCAGTATATCGAAGAGATAGCTGTACCCCTATGTTTATTGCAGCTCTAGTCACAATAGCCAAGATATGAAATCAACCTAAATATCCACCAACAAATGAGTGGATAAAAAATTGTGGTATATATACCCAATGAAATCTTAATCAGCCAATAAAAAATGAATCCTGTCATTTGTGGCAACATGGATGAGTCTAGAGGACATTATGTTAAGTGAAATAAGTCAGGCACAGAAGGATAAATACTGTACATTCTCACTTATATATGGGAGCTAAAAAAATTGAGTTCATAGAAGCAGAGAATAGAATTGTGGTCATGAGAGCCTGGGAAGGGTGGGGAGAGGGAAGGTAGGGAGAGGTTGGTTAATGGATACAAAGTTACAGATTGATGGGAGGAACAAGTTCCAGGGTTCTGTGTTCTGTAGCACTGTAGAGTGAGTATGGTTAACAATAATTTAGTGTATATTTTCAAAAAGCTAGAAGGGAGCATTTTGAATGTTCACAACACTAAGAAATGATATAAAGGTTTGAGGTGATGGGTATGTGAATTATCCTGATTTGATCCTTACACCTTGTATACCCTCTGTATCCCACAATACGTACAATTATTGCATGTTAACTAAAACTAAAAGGAAAAAATAAATGGATAAACAATACATTGTATAATGGTACCTACATCATATATTTGTTGGTACACTAAAAAGAAATGCAAAGCAATGATAACCACAAAACTCAAGATCATGGCTGCCATTGAGGAGGAGGGGGCTTCTATGCTAGCATTGTTTGCTTTCTTATATCGATGGTGGTAGCTTATACCTTACATATATATGTTGTAAATATTATTTTGTCTATTTTAATTATTTAATTAAATATTGAGAAAAGGATTTTAAAAGTTTAAAAAGGTGAAGACTCATGCATAGAGACCTACTTGAAAAATTCTTCCAATAT
>CAUYSK010001901.1:0-64746 GCA_963575035.1 Avahi laniger
TGAGCCTGGCTGAGGTTCAGAGAGGGTGGTGATGTGTCTAAGGTCACACAGCCTGCCAACGTGGGACCAGGGGCTCAAGCTTGGATTGCCTAATGACAAATCTTGTTTTTCCCCTGACGAACAAATGCTCAGCTCTGTTGTCCATATTATAAGAGAAAATGGGGACGGGCATGGTGGCTCATGCCTATAATCCTAGAACTCTGGGAGGCTAAGGCAAGCGGATTGTTTGAGCTCAGGAGTTCGAGACCAGCCTAAGCAAGAGCAAGACCCCATCTCTACTAAAAAATTAGAAAGAAATTACCTGGACAACTAAAAATATATAGAAAAAATTAGCCGGGCATGGTGGTGCACGCCTGCAGTCCCAGCTACTCCGGAGGCTGAGGCAGGAGGATTGTTTGAGCCTAGGAGTTGGAGGTTGCTGTGAGCTAGGCTGATGCCACGGCACTCTAGCCTGGGCAAGAGAGTGAGACTCTGTCTCAAAAAAAAAAAAAAAAAAAAAGAGAAAATGGGCGAAGGGCAAAGGGCAGGGAGACAGGGTGAGGCCGGGAGAGGATGTTGGTGGCAGCTTTGGGGTGAGGGGGCTCGTGCCTTGCAGGTTGGAAGGGTTTAGAGGAAACAAGGCAGAACAGGTGAACTGACACCCAGTCTGGGGTTGCCAGGGCCTGGGGGCAGGAGGGAGACCCCCGCGTGCTCCACATCCTCCGTCTCCTCAGCCCTCCACATACCCCGTCCCCCCGTCCAACTGTGCAGGCCTGAGCCGTCCATGACACGCCCTGCTGTTCCAGGGCCTTCTTCATTCATCAAAGTCGGAGGGTATCGGAGCACGTCGTGCCAGTGCACCCAATTTTCTAAATTTCCCAGGAGCCCCGGAATGTTGGCTCAGGTTCAAAAGCCAGCCACCTCACTCCTCTGAGCGCCGGTGCAGGGTCCAGGGGCACGAGGCGTCCTTCCTCGAGTTCCGCGCTGTTTGTGTGGTCAGAGAGCCGTGCGTTCTCGGGAGCAGTGTTTCTGAAAGGGTACAACTGCCAACACGAGTTTTGGGGATTCCCCTCCCGGCCTTTGGGTGTTCGCTTCTAGAAAACGCTTTTCCTCTCTGTTGTTGAATTTCTGGCCTCACTCCCGCCCCCAGGCCCGGGAGCTGACAGTGAAGGGCGCTTTCCTGAAAGGCGAGGAGAAGATGTGGTGGGGAGAGCCCTGGCCAGGAGACAGGATTTCAGGGGCTTAGTATTCGCTCCACTTTTATTCGGAATAGCGGACAAGCTTCGGTGCTGGAGTCAGACAGACTCAGGTTCAAGTCCCAGTTAGACCCCGTCCGGGCTGTGTGGCCTTGGCCAAGTGGCTGAGCCTCTCTGAGGCTGTAGAACGGGAGTAAGAGTAGCACGCAAGCCGTAGATTTGCGGGAGGGTGCAGCGAGAGAACGCACCCAGCCGCGCACGCTCGGCACACCGCGGAGGTTCGGTGTGTGAACGTCACCGGGTCACTGGGTCCCTCATGCCCTCCTGCTTCCCTGACTCGACCCAGCCACGCTGCTGGTCTGCCGGGTTCCAGCACAAGGCAGGGACTCTCCCTCCCTCCTGGAGTTCTCGTCCTGCGGCTCCTGGAGAGCCCGGCTGCTGTTCGCCACCTCCGCACGGCCCGGCCCTCCCTCTGCACGGCCCCCCGCGGTCGCCGACGATTCAGTCCGTGTGGCCGCGCTCGGGTCCGCGTGCCCCGCCGGCTGCAAGCTCCGGGCGCCACGCGGGGATGGTGTGGTGACGCGCGTCGACAGTTAAGATTCCACTCAGTATTTATGGCTTTAACGATTCCCGATGTCTGCCTCTGTGGAGACGACCTGAGCTCTATGGGATTTCGTTTTTCCCGTCAGAAAAGTGAAGATACTGGAATAAAAGGCCACGCTCTCTCTCGTTTCCGTAAACCCGTGACTGGCACCAGGGGGACCAGGCAAGGCGCCGCGCTGCTTCGGAAACGTGACCTCTTGCTGCCCTCTTGTGGACACAGCCATGAATGGCAGCTTATCATTCCCCCGTCTGTTCCCTGCTCTGCCAAGAACCGCTTCAGAAAGGAAAATACTCAGTGGCTAAAGAAAACAGGCCACGTCTTCCTCATTAGGGTACACTCAGCACCGAGCTGTGGAGCATGGGAGACAGTTAAATGTAGCAAGAAGGGCGCTGGTGGGACTGAGGCCACCGCTCACTCCCTTGTGAACTTGGGTATAGTGCAGACCTCTCGGGGCCTCTATTTCCTCATCTGTGAAGTGGGCATGACAATACCTGCCTCGCAATTGCCGTAGGATTAAATAATGTAAAGTTCCCGGCATGCGGTAGGCCCTCTATAAACGTTAGTACCCTCTTGGCTTTCAATACATTTTGAATGCATAAAATGCAGTCACAGGCATAAAGGAAAATGTCACAGCCTGGAAGAAAAAGAGCCATAAGTGTGCAGACATGAATAGGCAGCAGGTCTGTATCCTGGGAGAACAATCCTGGGCTTGGTGTTGGGAGCTCTGGGATCCAGGTTTATCAGCTCTGACACTAGCTAGCCCTGTGACCTGGGACCTCAGCCTTGTCTCCCATGAAAGGGAAGGCTGGATAACAGAATCATCTAGAAGACACTCAGCTTCCAGGAATCGAAAACCCAATGGCCAGAAGACAAGGGTGGGAACCCACAACCCACATGCCAGGTCTGGCCTGCCACCTCTTTTTGTGCAGCCTGTGGGCGAAGAATGATTTTTACAGTTTAAATAGTTGAAAAAAATCTGAAAGAATAAGTAATATTTTTGTGACATGTGAAAATTATACGAAATTCAAATTTCTGTGTCTATAAATAGATTCTCTGGGAACCAGCCATACTCATTTGTTTATGCATCGTCTATGACTGCCTTCCTGCAATGATGTCAGAGTTGAGCAGCTGCGGCTTGGAAAGGTGGAAATATTTACTATCTGGCTATTTACAGAACAAGTTTGCCAGCCCCTGACTTACCCGGGAAAGATATTTAGTCATCTCATACAACATCCATACAGTTATCTTTGTCTTCTCTCCTGGTCACGAGACGGCAGCCTCAATTCCATGGGTCGCATCTAAGTACGATCTACGTGTGAGATAGGAAGTTAAGAGCAGGGAGAAAAGACTTTCTCTTGCTGTGGCTTTGTACCCAGGAAGAAAATATTTCCCAGAAGCCCTACAGGAGGCTCCCCTATCTCATTGGCCAGAACCAGGTCACGTGGTGAACCCTGAGCCAATCACTGGGATGGGGTGACCCTGATCACCTTATCCCAATGGGGTTGCAAAGAACCTGCCCTTTCTGGGATGAGGGGGTCTGGCTTTCTGCACCCACAGAACCAGGGTTCTGTTAGTGTGGAAGAAAAGAGGCATGTGTCGGCCAGAATCACTAAGATCCCTGCACCACTAGCATCTCCAGTTTCCAGCTGTGTGATCCATTTTAGAACTTAAATTTGAAAGCTTTTTGTTGGCGCATTTTGTTGACTTGAATCCTCTCTCTGGAACTCAGGATGTGTTTCTGAACAATTTTCTTCATTTGGAATTTTTTGATCTGCTCTTCCTTCTTTAAGTTTTGATTTGAGGCATTGCTATTCGTGATGTTTCCCAATACCGGTCCTTAACTTTGGTCCCGCTGATGCCTTTCATGTGTGAGAAGGCTGAGTAGTAGGCTGGAGACAGGAGAATTTTCCAGGACTTCATCACAGCCCATCCTGCTCGTGGCAGAAATCAAAGCAGATTAAGAGTTTGCCGGGATGGTTAGACAGAAGTCCTGTTTGGCCTCTGAGAGCAGAAGGGGCAGCCTCGTGAATTGTTTTTCAGTTCTACATGGCTCTGAAAGAAATTGGAGGAAACGTGGAAATGCGTCCTGCAATGTAGCTACAGTTCGCTTGAGTTAGTAGAAGAGGGAGAAGAGCTTCAGGTACCAAATGGAAACACTTTCATAGATGAATTGACAAGCAATTTAATAAGTTTGGCCGGGTGTGGTGGCTCATGCCTGTAATCCTAGTACTCTGGGAGGCTGAGGTAGGAGGAGATCGCTTGAGCCCAGGAGTTTGAGGTTGCTGTGAGCTAGGCTGATGCGACGGCACTCGCCCCAGCAACAGAGAGAGACTCCAAAAAAAAAAAAAAAAATAGGGAGTTATAGTTACAGACACAAAGGAAAACATCACAAAAATGGAAAGGAAGCTACAAGAGCCCACACAACACATAAGAAATGGAGTCAGAGGTCCCAAGAGAGGAGCAAAGTCCTAGCACACATCCTCTATCCAGGAAGCAGACTGTGGCTTAAAAAGAAAATGCTGAAAAAGATGGCAAGCTGCAGCATTTCTAGGAGGGAGGAATGTCCTTGAACTATGACCTCTTCTTGATTTTGGGGGTGAGCTTCCTGATGGAGGATGCTTTTTGAACATTCTGTACCTGGGGTCTTTTATATGCTAAGGAAAAAGAGGGAAATGGATTCTAATTCCCCCTAACAAGAGGGGTGGGGCTCCCTCCTACCCATCGAGATTCAAAGAGAATGTACGGCTGCAATCTTTGCTTTCCTCACCTGTAAAAGGGTGATGTCGGTGCACGTGTGGCTCAGGTGGCGCACGTTCCAGTTCCCTGCTAGAAAGTGGAAAACTGGAAAGCACGTTTCTCAGACTCCTTTGCAGCTGGGATGCAGGCACGTGGCCGGGTTTCCACCCATCAGTTGCACTCACTCAGGACCCAGATGTGGAGGGAGCGTTGCAAGAAGGTGGCCACATGCTGGGGGTCTGGGCCTTCTGGAAAGCACAGAGGCAGGGGCCTTGGGTCTTCTGGGGAAACCAGGAACAATTTCGACAATCAATCCCAAGCATCGTGGGTGTCCATGGACAGGTGAACGTGGCAGATGGCTTCCTGTGCAAACAGGCCTGCAGAGAGGGGGCATTTCGAGAGCTCTGTTGGCTCCGTGGTCCAGCACTGTCCCGGGTCTGATCACCACCCAAGCTGACTCTTTGGTCCTCCCAGAAATTCCATAAGGTAGCTAACGAATACACTTGAGTAGGTCTCTTTTGGCATGAACTTGCTCACGTAGACTGTTGC
The DNA here is from genome assembly GCA_963575035.1 of Avahi laniger. NCBI lineage: Eukaryota > Metazoa > Chordata > Mammalia > Primates > Indriidae > Avahi > Avahi laniger. Next base: position 5,065 of record CAUYSK010001901.1, read on the forward strand.
CTGCAACCAGGCATCTAGATCAGTTCCTGGCACGTGGCACATTCTCACTACATGTTAACTAACGTTCTGTGTTATTTGAACATTCTGTGAAGACAATGACACGTCTGCTCGTGTTTAGCAAGCATGCGTTTTAGAGTCCATCAATTTTTCTTCAACGGAAGTGAATGCTCATACCCCTCTCCCTGGGGGTCCAGACTTTAATCGTGCCAACTCAAGGTGCATTGTCATAGTCAGGTTTTCTCAAGCTCAGTCAGTTACGGCTTCTTCCCTCTCTCTGACCTGCCCACCAGCAGCAGCGGGGGGAGGGGCACCCACTTCACCTCATCTCGTTCCATCCTGCGGTCGGGGCGTCCAAGGCTGCTGTGACTTGCTGGCCTGTGTGTCAACCCCTGATACCTTCTGGATTCACCACCTCCACGCCCACTGTCACTATGCACCTTCCTCAGGTCCCCAAATGTCACCCTGCCCCCTCTCTCCCAGTTACCAGACCTCTCCGGGTTCCCCAACCAGCTCTCGGCCACTTGTGTCCCTCCTTGGGGTCATAGCAAACTCTCAGATCCTCTTCCCTGTCACTCCAGGGTGCAGGTTTGCGGAGAGAAGTGTCTCAGGCCTCCCAGTGGCAGTTCCGTCATGGGGGACCTCACCTGGCCCGGTGCCCACAGCGGCTCTGCCTGGGCAGAGAGGGGCAGATCCCCTCTTCCCAATGCACCCAGCCTTCCCCCACCCCAGGCCTTGCCACAGGTCCCTGGCACCTACATTCTAGTCACGTCCCCTCCAGTCCTCTCTCTCTCACCTCCCTACTTTGAACTTTTATCTCCTTTTGAACAGGAACATGCTCTATGACCGTTGGATATCTTTTCCTGCTCTGCAGTCTGGTGTACTATCTGCTCTGAGTCTTCCAGACTTTAACTTTTGGCTGCTTAAAAAAACTTTTCTTCCCAAGAAAAAATCCTGGCTTTTTCACTACGTATTCAAGGATTTCTTCACCAAATACTGCTGGGACGCTGGCGAGGGGACAGGCACTCCGGGGGGTGCACACAACAGAGAGGCAGCTGCATTCTAGTGGGGGATGTGAGCAGTAACCATGTGCTCAGGTCGACTGCCTGTGTGTTTCCAATAGTGACAACGCTTTGCAGGAACCGAAGGGGTGAGAGAGACAGGGTGGCCAAGCAGTGGGGACAGGTGGTTGTGAAACAGGTTCATGGTGCCCCGGTTACCACCCCAGCCTGCTGCATCCCGGGCTGTGCTTTTACCACTTGTCCAAGTCCAGTGCGACAGAACACTCACATACACACAGGTGCACGCAGTGAGCTTGTTCCTTATGGACAGGCAGCAAGGGACAAAGAAGCCTAAGATTCATGACAAGCTGGTCCCCAAGCCTCAGGAAAGCTGTTCCGGGCAGATGGAGTCTTACCTATGCAAACCCCACTCACACCTCATGGCGCACCTGCCTCCCAGCCAGTGTCCCAACAATATTTGGGGAAGGACCTCAGAAAGTAGCCAGCGCTGGGTTTTATGCCCCAGGGGAAACAGGACCTGCTGGGCCAAAGCATCGAGGGACATCCTGTCTCCGGCAGCAACGGGGACAGCCTGGGCTGCTCTAGCCGGTCCCTCCCTGCTCGGATGCTGCTCCCCCAGCACCTTCCACAGCTGTTCTTGGGAGGTACACGCAGGAAAGAGGGGAGAACAGTGCTGCACGGAGCAGGCTGTCCAGCAAGGCCTGGCAGGCACTCGAACTGGGACCTGAATGGCAAGAGGAATCTCTCTAGGGGAGGGGTCAGGCCAAGTCCCCAACTGGAGGAATAGCAAGTGCAAAAGACAGAGGCAGACACGAGCTTGGCGGTGGTGAAAGACAAGGAAGAAGGGCAGCAGCCCGTTGAGTGACGAAAAGAGAGTGAGTGAAGATGACCTCACAGGCCACTGGGCCAGAGGCTGTGGGACCCTGTTAGGAAGCACCAAGCTGTGAACTGTTTTATTAAACCTTGGGAGGTTTAAATAGAGAAGTGATTTGCATTTGAAGAAGATCCTTCTAATTGCTGTAGTAAAAAGGTTGATTATAAGAGGTGAGAGAGCGCAAGGGAGCAGGGAGAAGGGGAGCAGGCAGTCCAGGGGAGAGAGGAGCGTGGCCTGCCCTGGGAGAGCACAGAGGGCGAGACGTGGTCCCCGTGGGTACGTTCTAGCGAAAGGACAGAGGGAACTGCTGCTGGGCCGACCGGGTGGTGGAGGGATGTAGAGGGAGGAGGGGGCCGAGGACGATGTCCGAGGATTTGGCTTAAACACCTGCGTAGCCCCCGGGATGACTGGACCAGTTCTGCAGAGGCAGCAACACTTGGGTGCTGGCCCAGATGCACTTCCTGTAGAAGAGCGCTGTGTGTCTGTGTGTCTGCGTTGGCTTCAGCTGGCAGACTCATCTCCAGTGCCCAGCAGGTAGGGCAGGGAGCACAGGGTTGGAGTAGCCGTGACACTGGCCACACTGGCACAGGCTTGCCCATCGCAGCTGCTTACTAATCCCTGCGCTCACAGCGTGCTTGCCGCGCACCACGCACCGTTCCCAACGCTCCACTGGTACTAACGAATGCAATCCTAAGAACAGACCTCGGAGCTACGTGCTATCGTGAATCTCCATTTTACAGCTGGGGAAACTGAGATTCAGAGAGATGAGGTGACGTGCCCAAGGGCACACAGCTGGTGGATGGCAGAGCTAGGATTTGAACCCAGGCCATCTGATTCCAGAGGCCAAGCTTATTAGTCACCTATTCCAGCGACAGTCAGGGAACACAAGACAGGGCAGAAAACCATGTAGCTTGTCTTTTTCTCAATGTCTCTAAATGTGAACACACTTAGCAAAGGGCTGGCACATAATAAGTGCTCAATAAATAATAATAACATTATTAATATACAGAAACCAGGCAGGCTGTGTCCCTCCCGAGCTCCCATGCTCTGCAGGAGGCAGAAGATGCACGTCGGGAAAAAGTCGATACCAAGCCGTCAGATGTAACTGGCAAGAGAGGAGAGCCGGGCAGAGTGTGGAAGTCGCTCTGTTTCTCCTCACTTGTTGTCACACTATTACAGTTAAAGAGTGAACACTTAGCAAGAAAAAGAGCATACGTCTGCCCACATTTTTCTAGATTTACATTCTTTTCACTTATTGGAAAGAGAAAAAAAAATAGGACCAAATGTTAAAGACATAAAAAAATCAAAAAGCAAGAACTACGGAGGGAAGGAGCCAGACCGGCAGCGATGTGGAAAGTGGAAAATGCGGGCCACACGGAGCCGGTTTTAATGCTCTGACCCCCTGCCCCGCCCTCCCTCCCCGCAACACTCCAAGCTGGAAGGGATGACTGCTGTCGGGAGGAGCAAATGGGATGTGAGAAATCAGCGAAGTGTGATCATCCAAACCTCTGAGGGAAATTCAACCCCAAACACGAAAGTGGGGGTGGAGAATGAGGCACCCCTTTGGGAGGGAAAGCCTGGCAACGCTCTCGAGTTCCCCACGCTCGAGTTGATTCCCTGTGATGACAAGAAAAGCCTCCAGGGGGCGCTCGACTCCCTGCACTGGGAAGATGCGGACAGAGCTGGGGCGTGGGAAAATGCGAGGGCCGGGCTGGCCTCGCGCGCGGAGGACGGAGGACAGAGAAGGAGTATCTAAACTCACGGGCAGGACAGCTCCGGCCCAGCCCAGGCTGCCCCAGCGGCGCTCTGTCCCCTGAGCAGGGACTTGAGCAAGGCCAGCTGGAGTTGAAACTCAGCCACGGACGAGTAACCATGAGAACAGAAAAAGAAAGTGTCCAATGGGGCCAGAATTAGACACTTCAACTCAGCCACCCCAGATGGGAGTTTCTGATCAGTAATTGTCGCCTGTGAGAATTGCTTTTCTGGGAATGACAGGCTCATTAAGGACGGAATAGAGATGCCCTAAATCAAGGGTCGGCAAACTTATCTGTAAAGGGACAGCTAGTGCATATTTCATGCTTTGCGGGCTCTCGGGCCCTCTAGGAGCTCTGCTGACATAGCGTGCAATTAGACACAATCTGTAAGTGAAAGAGCGTGTACACGTTCCAATAAAAGTTTATTTATGGGCGATAACATTTAAATTTCGCTGTTAAGAGAATGAAAAGACAAGCCACAGACTGGGAGAAAATAGTTGCAAAGTACATCAGATAAAGGACTGGTATCCACAATATACAAAGAAGTCTTGAAACTCAACAGTAAGGAAACAAATAACCCAATTTAAAAATAAGCAAAAGATCTGGCCAGACACCTCGGCAAAGAAGACATACAGATGGCAAATTAGCATACGAAAACATGCTCAGCATCATGTGTCACTGCAAATTTAAAACAATGAGAAACCACTACCCCTGTGTCAGGACGGCTAAAATCCAAAACACCGACAGCACCAAATGCTGGTGAGGACGTGGAGCAGCAGGAACTTTCGTGCATTGCTGGTGGGGATGCAAAATGGTACAGCCACTTTGGAAAACCGTTCGGTGGTTTCTTACAAAACTAAACAAACTCTTACCATGTAATCCAGCAATCTCGCCCCTTGGTATTTACCTGAAGGAGTTGAAAATTGTGTCCACACAAAACCTGCACACAAATATGCATTGCAGCTCTATTCATAATTGCCAAAACTTGGAAACAATTGATGCTCTTCAATAAGTGAACGGATAAATAAGCTGTCACACATCCAGACGATGGCATCGTAGTCAATGCTAAAAAGGAATGAGCGATCGAGTCATGAAAAGACAAAGAACATTAAATGCACGTCACTGAGTGAAAGCCAAAAGCCTATGCATTGTATGATGCCAACTATATGACATTCTGGAAAAGGCCAAACTATAGAAATAGTAAAAAGATCAGTGGTCGCCAAGGGTTGGGAGGAGGATAGAATGAATAGGTGTGGCAAAGCTCCAGAGGAGAGAAACAACCCGGCCTGTTCCACGCACTGCAAGCAGCCCAGCGGGGCTGTCGCGTGGGGGGCAGGACTGCCTGGTGGTCAGGGCCTGGCAGTCTGGGCTCACGTTCTGGCTGTGCCATTTTCCAGCTAGTGTGACGTTGCACAAGGTAGATAACCTTTCTGTGTCTCCATTTCCTCACCTGAAAATGGAATCGTAAGAAACCAACTTCATAGAGTTGTGAGGATGATATAAGAAAAGACATGCAAAGTGCTTATAATAGTGATTGATACACAAAAAGAACTTAACAAATACTCAATAAATGTTAGCAATTTCTAGTATCAGGATGGGAGACGGTATCGTTGAAGGTAAGGCCCACAGGGCCGGTTGTGAACACCACGTGCAAATTAAAGAGCTGGGAGGGGAGTCGCCTTGTAGGTGACAGAGAGCCATGATTTTAGAGTACAGAGTTGTCGATGTCCATGTCCTCTGAGTTTCTAAGGTCCAGGAACTGCCTTTCATCTGGTCTTAGGATGAAACTGCTGAGGTCTCATCCTCAGACTGGGTCCGGGAAGCTGGAATCCAAAGTCGAGATTCTGTACTTCTCGTTGTAGGAAGAAGCACAAACCCAGACGTGGAGCTGGCTGTTCCGTAATTTGCACTGAGCACGAGGGAGGATGGCTCTCTGAAGCCAGGAAATAAAGCCGCAGACAGAGCAGGCAGGGTTGGGTTGAGAGAGGCCAGAGGGTCACAGTGAAGTGCAGGCAGGGCTCCTGGGGCCAGTCCCAGGGACACTGAACGGCCACCAGACGGTGTCGTTCTCGCACAGCCTGCTGCCCTGCGATGGTCCAGGGATGAACTCTCTAATTTATTTTCTATTAAAAATGACTTCTATAGACTGTTTTGATTTCAAGAGCAATATCTAGTCACTACAAAAAAATTACAAAATGTAGACAAGCAAAGTAAAGAGAAGAAAATAAGAATACACCTATGATCCTACCACTCAGCGATAACCACTCTCTGCACTTGCTCAATATCCACGTGGCTTTTTCCTAGGAGTGCAATGCATACCCACTACAACCTTTGTTTTTCTCACTTGGCATTGTATCATGAATATCTTTTCATGTCGATAATCTGCAATCTCATTTTCATGGTTGTATATTATTCCATTGTACAGGCATATAGGTACCTTAATTTAATAATCCCTTACTACTGGACATTTAGACTATTTTCCAATTTTCATTATTCTAAACAACTGTGATGCACATCCTTTTGCATAAATGTTTACCCACATCTTCATTTATTTACCTAGGTTACATTTTTTCTTTTCTTTTCTTCTTTTTTTAATGTTAGGGTTATGCTTTGTCACCCAGGCTAGAGTGCAGCGGCACTGTCACAGCTCACTGTAACCTCGAACTCCTGAGCTTGAGCAATCTTCCTGCCTCAGTGTCCCCAGGAGGTGGGGCTACAGGTGCATGTGTGCCACTGTGCCTGGCTAATTTTTTAATTTTTTTTTAGAGATAGAGTCTTGCTGTGTTGCCCAAGCTGGTTTCAAACTCTTGGTCTCAAGTGATCCTCCTGTCTAGGCCTCCCAAAGTGCTGGGATTACAGGCGTGAGTCACCACAGCCCTAGGTTACATTTCTAAAGGTGGAATTATCTGATCAAAGGATATGCATATTTTTAAGGCTTTGATGCACATTGCTTAACTAACCTCAGGAAAAGCAGGAATAAATTATACCTCAGGGATGGATATTTAAGGGAATGAGGCTGATCTTTATAAACAGGGCCTAGTACAAAGCTTTGCACATATAGGAGCTTAATAAATATGCATAAATTGTAATTTGAACATAATAAATCCAGACTCTGCCATGCACACTATCTGCATTTCTGCTGTCATCTTCTGTTAGCTCTCCAAGAGACGGGGCAAAGAATTGTTCATAAAAGTGACAGAAAGGTAAGAGATTATGAACAGGAAGAAGAACCGTATCTCAGGGAGTGTGTCGTTTAATAACACCCTAGGTCATTACAGAGCACTTTCATTGAAATATAGGTGTTAATGGTCCACTTACGAAGCTATCTATCCCAACGTAAATTAGCGTCTAAATTATTTAAACCATCTCAATGTAATCATGCCAGGCCAAAGTCGTGGATGTAGAAGCACCAAGGCTTAGAGATAAAAGACCATGCAGAAAATAGCTATCGTAATATCCAGCCTCCCAATAAACATGATAGACTTGCCACTCGAGAATACACACCTTCCCTTCAATATCCAGCGTAACTAGCTTAGGGAAAGCGCTCCGCAGGAGTGTGTGCGTGAAGATAAAAGAACACTTAGGCACAATCGAGCTCACCCCCTCAGCTTTGATTGCTGACTATTTCTACACTTACATCTTTCAAATCCTCGGACTAGAGGGCTTGGTTCATTTGGACAGAAAAAGATAATCATTGGAAAACAAAAGGAGGTTTGGTGTAGCCTTAGAACGTTTTCTATGTTAAGCCTCACAAATGAAAGTCATATTTAACTGGATTTATTCATCCCTGACATCAAAGAAGGAGAACGAAGGAGAAAAATGTATTAAAACATGCAAAAATAATCTTTCCATAAGACCTGACATTCATGAACATTCCTCAAAGAGGTACCTAAAAATTAAGCTGTGGATTACAGCAATTTGAAATGTATGAGTAGAATACAAGCACGCAGAAGGGGAGAGCAAACACGGTGAAATGTATTGACGTTCTGAAGTCTCTTTTTATTTAGCAACAAATATTTTCAAGGAACACAAGCCTCTCTCAGTTATTAACAATTCATTTTTTTACAAGCTACATTCAATTTTAATCATACACAATATATAAAAAATCCCCTTTAGGGATTACCTGCACAAAATTGCAATAGAAAAAAAAAACATTATAAGATTATATGACAGTTTCAAAGCCGAATTACAAATGTGTGCACCCAGCAGCAGATAAAAATGAGAGAGAAGGGAATGATTAAGTTTTCAATTTCCCTATAAGGACTAGATGTTAATTTCAATTCACTTGCAAGCCGATTTGTAAAGGATTATTAAAGAAAACAAATAACCCGATGCTTTGATAATATGAAGGTAGCGGGAAATTATCTCCCTGAGAGAGTGTCACTTAGAAGGTGGGTGAGTTTCTGATTCACCCACAGCCTCGGTCTTAGGTCTATAAACTGGGAAATGACGACGCCTCCCGTGCGGGATTCATGTGGGATGTCACGAGAGGATGGAATTCAAGTGCTGAGCATACAGTGGGGACTCACTTAAAAACAGCCATTTTTATTGACATGGGTCATGGCAAAAATTTATTCCCAAAGTGCCTGTAATACAGATCATCAATAAGTCCGACGTAATAGACTTTTCTAAACATTGTCCTTTCTGTTTTTTAATTCCTTGATGTCCACAGTGCAACCAGTAATAAGTTCTGCTCAGAGTGTTTTAAGATGGAAGGCATCAATAAATAGCAATAATTTTTGCTGAGTATCTACCACATGCCAGGTGCTTTATGTCTCAAACAGTCCTCACAACGACCCTATCAGGTAGGTACCATATTATTCGTTTTAGTTTGCCAATGACAAAATTGAGACCTAAGGAAGAAGTTAAGCAGTTTTCCAAATGGCTGGAAGCAGAAGAAAGGTTAGGAGCATGAGCTCTGGAGTCAGGCTGCCTCAGTTTCCCCATTGAGGGAAATTGGGATGAGCAGTGTAGTAGGCAGGGTTCTCCACAGAAACAGAACCAGCAGGGTGTGTGTGTGTGTTTGTGTGTGTGTGTATGCACGCGTGTGTGTGTAGAGAGAGGGCGAGAGAGAGAGACTGATTTTGTTTTAAGGAATTGGTTTGTGCAGTTGTGGGGACCGGAAAACGCAAACTCCTCAGGGCTGACTGACAGTCTGGAAATTCCAGCAAAAGTTGATGTTACAGTCTTGTGTCTGAAGGTGGTCGGGAGGCAGATCTCCTTTCTCTTTGGGGGACTTCAGTTTTAAGGCCTCTACCTGATTGGATGAAGCCCACTCATATTACGGAGGGTGATGCACTTCACTCGCAGTCTACTGGTTTAAATGTTAATCACATGTAAACAGTACCTTCACAGCAACTTCTGGACTGGTGTTTGACCAAGCAACTGGGCACCGTAGCCTACCAAGTTTTGTTGTTGTTATTGTTCCTTTCCTTTCCTTTCTTTTTTTTTTTTTTAATTTCAATAGATTTAGTGGGTACAAGTAGCTTTTGTTACATGGATGAATTGTATAGTGGTGAAGCCTACCAAGTTAACACATAAAATTAACCACCACCGGTGGATGGTAAGGGCTTTGGAAGGATTAAATGAGACAAGGCGTGTCCAGTGCTTGGTATGCCCTAGGTACTCAGGGCCCAGCAGGGAGGCAGCAGTCTGTAGGTGCTGGATATTGTTATTAAGTGACAGAGCCATATTGGAACCTAGGTCGTTTGTCCCCAGAGCTCACTGTCAGCCTCTACACCTGTGCTGTCTAATACTATAGCCACCAGAGAGATGTGGCTACTAAGCACTTGTACGAAGCTTGTGTGACTAAAATCTAAACCTAAATTTAAAAACTAAAGTAGTGTAAGTTTTTAAATAACAAAATGACCTTGGTACCAGGATATATTTGGTTAAATAAAATATACCATCAAAATTAATTTTATCTGTTATTTTTTTCTTAAATGTGGCGACTAGAAAATTTTACACATTTTCTAGTTGCACATGTGGCTTACATGACATTTTTACTGGACAGCGCCTCTCTAAACCTTGTGCCTTCCCAGGGGCATGCAGGCCTGGCCTGTGAACACAAGCCCTCTACGGGACAGACTAAGCCAGAAAAAACACTGCATCGATGCGTCTTAATTTCAGGGAGTTTGCCCCAATTTTTTCTGAATATTTTTTAACAGCAGCACCAACCACAAAGGAAAACAATGTAAATTGGACTCTATTAAAATTAGATCTTTTGTTCATCAAAAGACACCGGTAAGAGAGTAAAAAGGCAAACCACAGATTTGGAAAAGGTATTTGCAATTCATGTTCCCAAGAACAGACTGACATTCATGTGAGTGTGTGTGTGTGTGTGTGGGTGTGTGTGTGTGTGTGTGTGTATATGATATAGAACAAATACCTACAAATCAATAAGAAAAAGGAATATAACTCAGTAGAAAAATATGTGAATGATTTGAACAGGTATTTTAGAAAAGAGGGTGTCTGAGTGGCCAATAAATACATAAAATACAAATTAAAACATAATGGCTGAAATGCAAATGATGGAAAATGCCAAATGCTGACAAAAATAAGAAACAGCTAAAATTCTCACATACCGCCAGTGCAGTATAAATTGGTCCAACCATGTTGGAGGATTTTTTTTTCTTCCAAGAGTGAAAATGCTTCCTCCACCACCCCTCCAAACAGTAAAATTTATCTTTAACTTAAAAAGCTAACATTTCAAAATATATAAAAATAATGAGGCAGAGAGAAGAGGGCCTTGGGCCTTGCCACCCTGGAAGGAATCACCGGTAATTGAGCCACAGGGAAATAAACTGCAGGGATGCAAACATGGCAAGCCTCGCAAATGACAAGATCTAGGGCCTGACCTTTCTAAAGCAGATCCCACGGGCTCCCTGCAAACTGCAAGCGCGTTCTTTGAGGCCCGGAACCTGAGGGGCCCTGCCGGGGACTTTGGTGAAGCAGGCAAAATCTGCTGGGGGGTTACTTTCGCATTAAGCCATAAACCAATTTTCTTTAGAAAAATGTGTCTGTAACAAATGCCCCGAAGAATTAGACTACATCATTGAAAACTGTAAATTTGCAAAGCTTTGCTCAGGCCTTTGATATCATGCTCTGACCTAAATCTAAGAGTTAAGAGTGATCCTCGTCAGGCGGCTGTTTTTGAAGTTCCTTGCTAAGTCAAACAGTGCGTGAGGCTCCCAGACAGCTCCTGATCACGGAAGTGGAGAGGTGATTGTCGTTAGCATAAAACACGGAGCCCTGGGACCGGCCAGCTTTCGGTCTGCCCCCCAGACCAGCTTCCTTCAATCTCCTCCACTTCATGGTTCTTGTCTCTGGGAAGGTGCTAGTCCAGGGACTTTAATCGTGGGGTCCACAGACCCCTAACATGTTTGTGGAGGGAATTAAGGGATCTGTGAACTTGGATGGGGAAAAATATGTTTACGTGTATTAACTTCTAACCGAAATCTAGCAATTCAAACTAGAGTAGTATTATCGGTCCTTATTGTCATCAATAGAGATCACAGACATTTTCATATCATATTACAGTTGTTACAGATATGTTGAAATCAAGTTCATGCTCATCTGCATGTCAAACTTGGTTATTATTGCTAGAACTTTTAACGTAAGGCATTAACAAAGAAGCATATGTATTATTCTATCACCATTTAAAAATATTTTGACAACGGTATTTCAATATAACTGTAATCTTAGGTATCTTTGGCATTTAAAAGTATTATTCTGAGGTGCCCATAGGCTTCATATCCCTGGCATGAAAGAGGATAAGAACCCCTATTTGGACAAGAAGAGGCAGGCCTTGGTTAGGGCAGGGAGAACCAAAATAGAAGGAGCAAGGCAGGGCACAGGTGCCAGGCTCTGATCCGGGCACAAGGCATAGGTGGATATGGCAAGCAGAGGCCTGATCCGCCCTGAATGCCGAGCAAACCAGGACTGCCCAGAAGACAGAACAGCCTGGAAGGGTGCTGCTCATGGCAGTCCCAGGAAGCACGACCAAGGGAGTCTCAGATGGAAATCTCCCAGCCCGAAAAGTACCTTTGGTCACTTTTTGAAACTTTAGCTTTGACCTAAGTCAGACCTGGTTCAATCCTGGTTTCTCTATTCACCTTTAGCAAGAGATAGTTCACCTAATCATGGGAAACCTCAGTTTTTCCATCTGTAAAATGGTAATAATAACACCGGTTCAAAATTTTGTTAAAGTTATAGAATTTACTCATAAATATGATGTTGAACAAAGAAAGCAAATTAAAGAATGACAAATACCCCATTTATGAAAAATGTTAAGTAATGCAAAACAATGTTATATAATGTTTATAAAGACTTATGTTGTAATAGAAAATAATACACGGCAATGATAAACACCAAGTTCAGTTTCCCAGTGCTTACACTTGGGAAATGGATGGAAATAGGTTTGGGAGGGGTAAGGAGTGTGTGTGTGTTGGGGGGGGGAAATCTGAAACAAATACACACAGCAAAGGTTAAGATTGGATGAAACTCGGTAGTGGGTTTCCTTTAAGCTTTATTTAAATGACCTATAAGCTGGGCATTTAACAATGTTCAATTTGATAAGTTTTGACACATGAGTACACTCACGCAACCATCACCACAATCAGGATAATAAACATAGCTGTCACCCCCAAAAGCTTCCTCATGCCCTTCTGTAATTTCTCCATCCTGCCTTTCCCCATTCCCAGGCAATCACAGATCTGATTTCTGTCACCATGGGTTAGTTCGAGCTCCACAGAATTTTTTATAACTGGAATCGTACGGTATAAACTCTTGTTTTCATGTGGTTTTTCTTTCACTCAGCATAATTATTTTGAGATCCATTCATGTTGGTGGGCACATCAGTAATTCTTTCCTGTTTATTACTGAGTAGTGTTCCACTGCATGGATGTACCACAAACAGTTTATCCACTCCCCTCTATGATCTGCTCAACAAGGCCAAGGTTGATCTCAGGTCACGCTTATTTTGGGAGCAGAGATCTTTTTCACATGAACTCAGTCCCAGCTTCCTGAAAGACTAGTGGTAAAATGGTAAGAACAACAGCTAGCGCTTGTAGTGAGGCACTCTTCTAAACGCTTTAAATGTATCAACTAATTTATTTCTCACAATCACCCTAGAGAGTTACTATTCAAATCCCCATTTTAAAGATGAAGAAACTGCAGCTCACTCTGGTGAGCACAAGAGCCAGGATTTTAACCCTGGCAGCCTGACTCGGGAGTCTGTGCCTTCATCCTTCTTGAGAGGGCCAACTGCATTCCTTACTATCTTTTTCTGCTGGAGAAACTGTAGAAACATCCTCTGTTTCATTCTTAATATTGGTAACGTGTATCTTCTTTTTTTAGTCAGTCTTGCTAGAGATTTGTCCTTTTTTAAGAAAATCTTTTCAAAGAATCAGCTTTTTTAGTTGCTTTTCTAGTTTTTCTGTTTTCTATTTCATCGATTTTGCTCTTTATTATTTCTTTCCTTCTGCTGTGATGGCTTTAGTTTGTTCTTTTCCTAGGTTCTCTAGGTGGGAGCTACGATTATTGATTAGAGTTTTCCTATTTTCTAATGTATGCATTTAGTGCTATCATTTTCCCTCCACATTGCCTAGCTCTGCCTATTTTGACAGGCTTATTTTCATTTTCATTCAGTTCAATGTATTCTTTTGTTTCCCTTAAGACTTCCTCTTTGACCCTTGGAATATTTAGAAGTATATTGCTTAGTTCCCAAGTGTTTGGAGAGTTTGCTGTCATCTTTCTGTTACTGATGTCTAGTTTGATTTCATTGTGGTCAGAGAACACACTCAGTATGATTTTAGTTCTTTAAATTTGTTGAAGTCTGTTTTATAGCCAGGATATTTTGGTGTACGTTCCATGGGCACTTAAAAATAATGTGCACTCTGCTATTATATGGAATGTTCTATAAATGCTGATTAGATCCTGTTGGTTGATATCTGGATATAGAATCTATATCTGCATTGATTTTCTGTCTAGTTGTCCCATCAATTATTGAGAGAGGCATGTGGATTTGTCTATTTGTCCTCTCAGTTTACCAGTTTTTTGCTTCACATATTTTGCAGCTATTTTTTGGTACGTACAAATTTCGGATTGTTACGTCTTCTTGGTGGATTGACCCTTTTATCATTTTATCATGTCCCCCTCTATCTCTGGTAATTTTCTTTGCCCTGAAATTTACTTTATCTGATGTTAATATAACCATTCCTACCTTATTTTGATTGTTTGTATGACACAGTTTTTTCCATCCTTTTATTTTCAACCTGCCTATGTTATTATATGTGAAATGAGTTTCTTACAGAAAGCATGTAATTAGGTCATGTTTTTCCATCTACCCTCCCAAGGACTCAAAAGGAATTTTAATTGCTAAATTAAGAAAATGTGTTTTGTGAACTAACCGTGCATCTTAAACATAAAATTCTGACTTCCGGTTTCTGATTTGGTATGGGCCATCCTCCATCAACTTTGCCTTGCTTCATCTCAGGGCCCAGGGGTGGTGAGAAACAAAGATCAAAAGGCCATGGATCATCTTACCATTCTTTTATCAAGGACTGACTTTATTACCAGTGTTTTAATTGGTAAAATTAGGCCACTTACATTTAATGTAATAATTGGTATGTTAGGCATAACAAAATGGCTTAAGTCTGCCATTTTGCATTTTTCATTTATTTTGTTTCTCATTTCTGTTTTCTTGTCTTCCTGTGAGTACTGAGTTACTTTAACATTTTTTAGAATTCCATTTGACTTATCAACCTTGTTTTTGACTGTCTCTCTGTAGATCCTTTTTAGTGATTGCTGTATTTTAATATATACATAATGATATACTTTAATATATACAAAATGATGACACCACATTCTACTGGTGTCATTTTACCAGTTTGAGTGAAGAAAACTTAACCACCCTTTACATCCCTTTACCTTCTTCCACTTACAATTGTCTTAAGTATTTCCTCTACAAACGTTGAGATACACATCAGTAGGCATGGGGAGCACCGTTTATGTTTGTTTTGTGGGTGGTCTCTGGCTGGTGTAGAGCAGTTATTGTTCAAGAGTTTTCTGTCTGCTAGGTTGTCCCTTTCGTGCTCCTTTAGCTAAGAGAGAGCAGACTTCCCCCACCCCCACCCTCCAACACAACTCTTAGCATTTCTGGGTCACTAGCTTTTTTAGTCTGGGATATATGAGACAAAAAGAAACCCTAGGAAATTTGTCAGCATGATGTGACTTGGGGCCCAAGGTACCTAGTCATTCAACCTTTCTCTCTCCACCTTTCAAAGTCTTATGCTTCTTTTATATATAATGCCCAGAGTTTTTAGTTGTACTTTGTGGGAAAGAGGAGAAAGTACATTTACTGCATTTTCCTGAAAGCAGAAGTCCTGATGCATTTTTAAAAGTGGGCCTCTGGCTCTACTTTCACAAAAAACATTTCCCTATGAAACAGGGTCAGCATCCCAGTGTCCTTCAAAAGAAATGGAAAACAAACTTGCCGCAGGAGAAAAGATGTTCAGCAAAGTTTAGACCATCTCAATTTGCCTGCCAAGAAACTATACCAGGAGCAAAAAGCTAGCTCAGTTTGCTAAGAATGCCTCAAGAAAATGAGATAATGTCAAAGTTGATGATTTCATCTATTGCCCATACAGACTTCAGAGGTATCATTCCTCTTTATGTCTCTCCAATCTTAAAAAATAAGAGTTAGAAACATATTTTCCTCCCAGTATCACTCTCCTTTTTTCACAGGCAATTTCTTGGAAGGCTGTCCATGCTCATTTATCCCCGTTTTCTCACCATCACCCTCATCTATTCCCCAACTCACCCCAAGCTGGTAGCTGACCTTTTCCCACCATTCCAACAAACCTGTTCTAGCTAACGGCAATGCCTGATTAGTCACGACATTTCTGTCTTCGTCTCACTAATTTCTCAGCCGAACTGATCCAGTTGACGACCCTCCTTGAAGTGCTCTTCCCTTGCTCCCTGCAATGCCATATCATCCTGGTCTTCTCCCAAGGCTGCCTCCTCCTTCTCTTTCTCTCCTTTAGTAGAGATCTTGATGCTCTGTCCTTGGTCCCTTTCCCAGAGTATTCCCTCCACAAGGCGATCTCTGCCAAGCTCCTGCTCCCTCCCCATCCTGGCAGTCACTTCAACTCTGCACATTCCACACACCAATCCACCACCACCTACCTCTCAACTATCCCTCCATCGCTGCCTCCCCTACTCTCCAGCTGCGGCCCTAGACCAAGTAACCAAAGTCAAACTAGCCTCCTAGACGTCTCAGACCAGCGGGCCCACGTGCTCAATGCTCAGTGCCTAGTGCTCGCCCAGTCTGGTGCTCGTACCCCTCTGGTTGGGCTGTGTGGTTAATCCTTGCGTCCACCGCTAAGGGAAGTTTGAACGTGATTCATCCTGCTCATTGGGTTCTGGCGCACAGCACACAGCGAGTCCCCAGTAAATATTTGTTTAGCAAATGGGAGAAATGGGGACGAGAGAAAGGAGAGTTAGTTAGTCGAGACTCTCAGCAGGGCACCACCTTCCGCCACACACAACATGGCGGTAATCGGGCGTGCCGCCCAACTTCCGCTTCCGGTGCGAGTGACGTCACTTCCTTCCAGTGGCCCTGGACCCCCTTGGAAGCTAAGAATGCCAGGAAATTTCTGCGCCCCTCTCCCCCTTCCTATTCCTTATCTTCGCCTCAGCTCCGGGGTAGCTTGACAGAGTGATTCCGAGGCTCTGTCGCTCGCGGCTTGTCGGTGAAGGGGGCAGAGGGGAGGGACCGTCCGCGTGAGGGGGTGTCTGAGTGGGACCGACGAGAAGGAGGGACGGAGCGGGAGGTGGCTGGGAGGCGTGTCCGCTAGGTGTCCGCTAGGTTTGTGATGAAAACTCACCCCAGATCCCCGTTATTATTGGCCTGATGGAAGTGGCAGACGCAGGGGGTGCGCAGAGACAATGATGCTTAGTAGCCAGGACTTCATGGCTATATAATGTGTGTGTACAGAGGGCCTCGGCAGCCTGAAAACCATTTTCTTCCTCTTTTAGATTTATGCATTAAACTGGGCCCCGCAACGCCCCACCTCTGCTGTCTGGTAAACTTTCCTCCTGTTTCTGAGGCCATGTCTAGTATGAAGAGTCTTTACTGAGTAGTTTTCATTAAGGCAGGCACCATTCTACACTCTTCTCACCCCTTTATTGAAATGGCAATGAAAATCCAAGTAGAAAAAGCACTGTTACAGAGGCTGAAAAAACCACAGGAAACCAGAGACATTCACTTTTATTTTTTAAATGAAGATCTCTTTTACTGGAAGGAAGTTAAGGATGTTGGCATTCAAACAGGTGCTGTGTGAGTTGAACGCAGTAGAAATTTTGCCATAGATGATCAGATAGGATGGTCACCAAATGAATATCTCCTGACATGCAGACCTAGTGAGCAGAGCCATAATCTTCACCTTGGTGTTGGAACAGACTGCAAAGCTTGCCTTTCCTCAAAGCAGTCCCTGCATCCAGCTTTGCTTAGTTGTTTTGTTTGGTTTCTAGCCTGATTTTTTTTTTCTTTTTTTGGCAGGGTGCAGCACAACTCCCCAGGTAGCTGTGAAGTTTATGAAATCTTATTTGGTACACCTTTCACTATTGCTTGTGCTACAGGGCAGGGTAAGATTGTGCATACGTTTCCTAAATGCCCTGGGTACCTGAACAGCACACTGCAACTTGACTACTGAAAGTCAAGAGAAACAGGATTGAACAATTGGTGAGTGTTACATAGAAAGGGCATTTCATTTGATAACAGAAGCATAGCTTTTGTGCTAATAAAATGCTTTGAAAGTTAGCGTGTGGTTTTTAGTAATTAGCATGTAAGTTTTAGTTATACATTGGTTCATAACAAGTGGACTAATTAGGTACCCCACTCGGTCATTCATCTAAATGAAAAGTACTGCTAAATTGTATTTGTGGGCATTGATCAAAGCTAATGGGAAAAAAAGATTAAGATGAAAATCATGGGATTAAATTTTTAATTAGTTTGCCCCTTGAACCGTTGCTTGGTGAGACATGCTGATTGATTGGCTACTTATTCCTGCCTGGGAAAATGTGGCTGTACTACCAAACCTCTGAGTGTTAAGAGTGCTTTACGAAAGACTGAATATTTTATTCAGTTATCTTTCACTTTATTCCTGCTTAACAAGGAATTGAAAAGGAAAGCAAAGTCTGGCATTGCATAGTTCTTTGTCTAGTGATACATGTAAAATATGAGATGGGGGCTTTAGCCAGTTCATTCGTAAATTTCTCAGTCTTAACATGTCTGAAATCTGGCTCTTGATTTCCACTCCCAATCTCCTCTCCCAGGCTTCCTTATTTCAACCAGTGGTGCACCATCAGTGTGCTCTAGGCAAAAACCTGGGAATAGTCTCAATTCCCTTTTTCCCTCATTCTCCACAGCTCATCCATCAACACGTTCTACTGGCTTTTCTTCTAAAACATATCCTAAATCCATTCATGTTCTCATCTCTACCACCCTAACCCAGGCACTGTCATCTTTTAACTGGTTAACTGCAACACCCTCTTAATTAGGTCTCCCTGCTTCTAATCTTGTGACCCATTTCTACCATATCAGTCCATTCACCACACAGCAGCAGCCAGAATATTTGTTTAAAACGTAAGTTAGATTCTATCACTCCTCTGTCTAACACAATCCAGTGCCTTCCCATACTATATTAATTACTGTGCCCTACAAGGCCTTACATGATCTAGACTCAATCTGGGACCACTCTCTACCTTTCTACTCACTTTGATCCAGACATACTATCTTTCTCTCTTCAACCTAGAGGGCTGGCCCTCTCTTCTTTAGGCCTAAACTTCAATGTTACCTCTTCAGATAGGCGCTTCCTTGACTACCCGCACTAAAGTAACCTCCTTTTACTCCCTATCACATCCTAATTCAGTTTCATCACAACAACCATCATTACTGCTATTTTTTGTGTCTTTATTCATTTGTGTATTGGCTGTCTCCTCCCACTAATACGTAAGCTTCATGAAAGTAAAGATCTCATCTATCTTGTGTGTTACTGTATCTCCAGGGTCCCAAATAGTCTCTGATGTACGAATGAATGAAAGCATATGTGCATGAACGAATGGATTGTGTGGGCCCCAAAGCTGTTACCATCTCATTTCAGGTACACTGAAACAGGAGGGCTAGGCAAGGTCAGGGGAACAAATGCTACATAGGATGGACCCTGAAGCTCAAGACGTGGTCAAGGACACAGTAAAGAGAGGCAGGAGAAAATTGGGTGGACAGCAGGAGGGTTGGTTAAGGAAAGTGGAAATGATATAGAGCAACTCCAGGGATATGTTCTGGAAATCTTAAACCTTGCACAAGCAGCAGCTGCACACACATGCGCACACACATTCCAGCTTGAAGAATCTTGTCTCTCAACATTTGCTCTGTACCTGCATCTTATAGGACACTTTTCCTGGTAGAGATGCTTCAGTGTTGGGTGATTCAGAGGTCTAGCAGCAATGTCTGTGCTGTGTGATACTTGTAGGCTGGTCTCATTCTTGGTCAGGACAATAAGGCCGCAGTCGATCATAGCGACTGGGAGGAAGCAGCGTGGTACCCTTCAGTGGTTCTGTGAACTCTGTGAGCCTGAGTACCTTGCCCTCCCTGGGCCCCACTTCTCCTCAGATACCAAGTGAAGGCTCACTTGGGCTCCTGTGCAACTTCAAAACTCAAAACTTAACTGAAATTGTGCATCTGGGGTTCCCTCCTCCCTGAGGAGCAAGGAGCCTGCTTTTTAGAAAATCTCGAACCTAGGGCTACATCCCAATTTGTCAATTCCACTTAAATGACATATTATTTCTAATAAGCCATCTAATTTTATGCCATCTAGTATTTTTATTGACAATGGATGAAAATAAGAGGAGCAAATTATGCTGCTGTGAAACTCTGATGAATGGCTCAGACTCACCCTCTCACTCCAGGTTGGATTTGAGGGGATAGAGATGAGGGAGAGAAGATACCACAGGCACTCAGCTTTAAAAAATGGAAAGGAAGCAAAATGGAGCTTAGACTTTAATCCTTTCTTAAATCTTCCTCACCCCCAGTTGTTCAGCCAAATTCCTGGGATTAGCCTTCTGTCTCCCATGAACCTTTTGGTTGGACCTTTTGTTAACCTTTTCCCCCTTTGGGGCTACCCTCAACAGTTCTTAAAAACTGAACTACAAATTTTGTTCAGATTCAATTCAGGGTCCCACATTGCATTTAGTTTTATGTCTTCTCCAGTCTGTGACGGTGCTTCATTATCTCTTTGTCTTTCACGACCTTGACACTTTTGAAAAATACTGATGAGTTATTCCGTAGACCGTTCCTCAGTTTGGGTCTGCCTGCTGTTTTCTCATTGATTAAACTGGGCTTTTGAAGTTTCTGAAAGACCCTGGAAGTGATGTGTGCTCCTCAGTGCATCCTATGAGGGGTGTGCAATGTCAGTATGTCTTATTACTGGAGATGTTAACTGTGACCAGTTGGGTAAGGTGGCGTCTGTCTGGTTTTCCCACTGTAAAGTGAAGAATACTATGTGCCTTAATATGTATTTGGAGGCAGATGCTGCATGATTCTCTTGGCATTATTTGTGACCAGATTTTTCTTGTGCGTTGGGGTGGAGGTGAGGGTGGGCAGAGTGATTTGTTCTCACTGCATCCCAGTTACAGATCAGAGCTTGCTATGATTGTGCTGCACAAAATCAGAGCTGGAATAAACCTTTGCCACGATAGGAAATATCTGGGGCTACATCTCGATAGACGCAAAGGAATATGTTTTCAATGGCATGTTTTCATTTTGTGTGGGAGGAGTGTGCATTGTTAATTGTATGGAGTTCTCTTTATCCATGAGTTTATTCCTTATTTATTTAAAAAGGGCAACATTTTTGAGTGTCTACACTGTGCCAGGCACTGTACTAGGCTCTGCATCTCTTTGCTCAGTTCATATTCATAATATCTTAAAGTAGATAGCATTAGCTGTAAGGATACTCAAGGCTCAAGATAAGGAGGCTCAAGGAAGTAAGTTGTTCAGAGAAAGTGGCAGAACTGGAGCCTGAAGCCAGGCCTGTCTAACTTCAAGGTACCAAACTCTCTCCCCTACTATGTACCAAGACCTGTGATCAGTGCTAAAGATGCAAACATATAAAATAGAGACGGGAACTAATATCGATGGACTGCCTGTTCTGCTCATCGCCAGCCGTCGTTCATCTCAGCCTTCCTATGAGTGGGCATGTGATTTCCACCAAGCTTATGAGGAAACCAAGGCTCAAAGAGTCTAAACAACATGCCCAAAGTCACCAGCTAGTACATGGCTAATGGAGTTTGATCCCAGATCTGATTCCAGAGCCTGTGCCCAGTCTCGGTGCCCCTTAATATGCTAAGGGTGCAGATTCCAGCATCGTCCCTGCCGATGCGACTGTGTACCTGTTATCTTCTCACCTGTAGAAAGGATGATCATGTTTACGTAGTGTCTGATGGACGTTGACAGCAGTTCATTTGTACCAAGGGTTTTTTGCTTAAACCAAAGGATCTTTGTGCAGCTTTTGGGGTTTTTTTAAACACCACAGTAAATCCATAGCAACAGAAGGAAAACAGAAAGTGATGATTCTGAATCATTTGTGACATATAAAATGCTACTGTATCAACAAGCTTGCTTCCCTGAGAGATATGACACAGGGCAAGTCAGGTCTCCTTGTCTCTGGCTTTTGATGAGAGATTTAGTTCCTCGTAGAGTCAACGCTTAAATAGCATTTGATGTCACTGCTAATAGTTTGTGGCCTTCCTGTCTCAGGGTATTTGCCAAACTGTGTAGTGAAGGAGGAGACAGAAAGGGTCCTTCATTCTCCTGCATCTTTCATTTGACAGCTTTCCGGATTCTCTTGGATCATTGTCCTTTCTATGCTGGTTTTGAAAATGTGAAAGCAAGTGGGAGAGCTGCGCTTGCGTGGTGGAGTAAGAAAAGGAGCTGATTATTAGCAGGCCCAGGGATTCGGATGGGGAGATCAGCTGGCAGTCTGGTTTATCAAAGTTACTCCATTTGGTTCCTACCGTATATGATCGAGGTTCACGGATTATCTTGACTCTGCTGCTATTGCTCCAGTAGAGGCAGTGAGAGAGAATGACCAAAGGCACGAGTAGCGGTGGATGTAAAGAAAAATGCAGTATAAGAATTGGAAGTTGTTCCCATCAAAATTTGGATTCAAGTGTAAGTAATTGATTTGGGATGTGCAGGAACCCTTGAAGGGAATTCAAAAGAATGAGCTGGGAAGGGAGGAAGGCTAATAAAGGATGTGCTGTCGAGCCAGGCACTCCTGCGGGGAACTGGGGCTCAGTCCCGCTGGGGAGCCCTGGGAGATGGTGGGGTAGAGCACGTATGTCAGAATTACCCTGCGTTTCCCGACATCCACCCAGGGAAGAGAGCTGGGGTATTCGTACACCAACTGGGGTATTTACCCACCAACTCCTGAGTGTCAGTGATTGATGGCTGCTCCCGCGAGGTGTGCTGGGCACACAGGCGAGTGGTTTTCTGCAGCTTGGGAGAAGGCCCTCAGGCAAAGAGATGCAGATGCTGCAGTTGGAAGTCAACCAGCCTGCACTGATGCGGTGAGGCCAGAGGGCTATGGGCTGGGTGCCAACGGCATCTGCTACGTCCCCCTCCCCCAGCACCCCCCATGTCATCACACAGCACCGCCATTTGTTCAGTTTCTCATGCCCAAAGACCTTGGAATCTTCCTTGATTTTTCTTTCTTTTTTTCTTTTTTTTTGGTTTTGCCTCACATTCAGTCATGAACTCCATCTTCAGAATACGTCTTGGATCCTACAACTTCTCACCATGCCCACCACCACCGTTCACTGGATTTCTGCAACAGCTTCATGGCCCAAATTTGTGTCTACACACTTTTCCCCCACGCGGTAGCCAGAGTGATCTTTTTAAACTTAGATCACTTTACTCCCCAGTTCAAAACCATCGAGTGACCTCTCGTCACTGTTAGAATGAAATCCGAAGTCTTCACCGTGCCCTGAAAGACCCTGCATGTTCCAGCCCTGGCCGCATCTCTGGCTTCAGTCTCCATCTGCTCTCCTCGTTGCTCACAGTGCTCCAGCAAGCTTGAATTTGTCTCTGCACTCTCGGCCTTTGCACTTGCTCTTTCAACACAGAACACTGCTCCACATGGTCACCTCATTTGATCAGTTTATTCAGTTCTCTGCTCAAATGTCACCTCCTCAAGGGGGACTTTTCTTAACACTCTATCTAGAAAAGAGCCTTCTGTTACTCTAGTCCCTTAGTCTGTTTTATGTATTTTTTCTATAGCAGTGATCGCAACCTGAATAATATTAGTGTACAGTTTTATGTGTTTGTTGCTTGTCTCCTACACTAGAATGTAAACACCACGAGTGCAAGGACTTTGTTTCAGTCTAACCGCCAGCTCCTAAGAGAGTGTGACACTTAGTAGGTTTTTATTGAATGAATGGATCGATAACTGTTTAGCAGTCCTGCCGAGAACACCCATCAGTCAAAAACTTTCAGAACAGACAGCAGAAATTGCAAACCGTAGTTTGAGAGCTGTCTGGCTGCATCTTTCCCCAAGCTGGCGCTAATGAAGAACACTCTTAGCAGAGTCAGTTGAAAGTCCTCGGACTACTTCCAATGTGTCCTTTCCTGACATCCGTTGCAAATCTCAACCTGTTCATTTCTCTTTCTCTCTTTCTTTCTTCTTCTTTTTTTCTTGCCTTTCTGAGAACAACAGAAGGAAAACTGAGGGAATCAATGTGCTACATGTCAGATGATGGGGACAAAGTGTAACCTTGTTTTTTAATAAACCAGAATGCGAAGTCGTTGATGTCCCCCAGTGCCTGACATCTAGTAAGTGCAGGCTAATGTTGACTGGATTGACAATGTCATCTGTTTGATGTTATTAAGCTTCCTTTGTGTGCTAATCGTTCTGTGGAAGGTATTTCTCTGCAGGGCTCACGTCCTTAAAGAAACCAAAGAGTGAGGAGATTTTCTCCAGCTCTGTCCCCCAACCCAGAAAGCCGTAGCTTTATCCACGGCTGTTACTTCCCACGCATACCAGCCCACGATCCTAAAAATCATCAGTAGAGTCAATTCTATCTTTTGTGTGTGGTTTAATTCAATCCATTATAAAAGTAATGCAGGTTCATTTTAGAAAAATTTTAAATTACAGAAAAGTAAAAGGAGAAGAAGAAAAATGATATATGGTTCTACCACTCAGAGATAACCACTGTTAATATGTTGGTGTATTTCCTTCCAGTGTTTTCTATGTGTATTTTTACATAGACTTAATATACAATTTTAGACCGGGCGCAGTGGCTCACGCCTGTAATCCCAGCTCTCTAGGAGGCCGAGGTGGGCGGATTGTTTGAGCTCAGGAGTTTGAAACCAGCCTGAGCAAGAGCGAGACCCAATCTCTACTAAAATTAGAAAGAAATGAATTGGACAACTAAAAATATATAGAAAAAATTAGCTGGGCATGGTGGCGTGTGCCTGTAGTCACAGCTACTTGGGAGGCTGAGGCAGGAGGATTGCTTGAGCCCAGGAGTTTGAGGTTGCTGTGAGCTAGGATGACGCCACAGCACTCTAGCCCAGGCAACACAGTGAGACTCTGTCTCAAAAAAAAAAAAGAAAAAAGGAGAAATAGAGAATTGCGTAATCATTGTTAGAGCGTTTTTAACGTCCATGTCTCAGCCTTGGATAGAAGGACCAAGCAGAGCGCTCAGCGAGGACATACGTGATCTGGAAACACTACGAACATCCCGACCTAATGATACTTATCTAACACTCCACTCAACACATTCTTTTCGATTGAATGTGGTATAGTCAGCAAGCTAAACCAAATGGGCTGTAAGACAAGTCTCAATAAATGTTAAAGGATTGAAATTATGCAGAATATGTTCTCTGATTACAATACATTGGAATTAAAAATCAGTAACAAGATAACTAGGAAAACCCCAAATATTTGGAAATAGCTAAGTAACTCATGGGTCAAAGAGATCACAGGGCAAACTAGAAAATATTTTGAACTTAATGAAATAATATATCAAAATTTGGGGGATGCATAGGGGGAATTTTAATTTAAAATGCTTATATTAGAAACTGACCTGATAATTCTAAAATTCATATGGAAAGGCAAAGAGTCATATTCAGCTAAGGACTTCTGGAGGAAGAACACAGCTGGAGGTCACGCGACCAGACACCGTGGCCACCGCATAGCTCGGGAGTAAGTAGACTAATGGGAGAGAACAGAACCCTGGAAAAGACGCACTTGTACCATCAACCTATTTATGACAGATTGGCGTGTCACAGTGAGGGAAGGGCGGTCCTTTCAACACTTAGCTCTGGGTCAGGGGGCTGCCCACGAGGGGAAAAATGAATCTTGAGCAAACCTCACAAGATACAGAAAAATCAATTCCAGCTGAATTAAAGATCTAAATGTGAAAGGTAAAGTAATAAAACTTTTAGAAGAAAATGTTTATCATCTTAGTGATAGTAAAGATTTTTAAAAAATAAGCATGAAACATGCTAAAGCCTATAAAGGAAAAAATTGATGAATTGTATGACATTAAGAACTTCTCATTAAAAGTCCCCATTAAGAGAATGGAAAGGCTTGCCGGGCACAGTGGCGCACACTTGTAATTCCAGCACTTTGGGAGGCTGAGGCGGGAGGCTGACTGGAGCCCATAAGTTCAAGACCAGCCTGGGCAACATAGCAAGACCCCCATCTCTCAAAAAATAGGAAAAATTAGCCAGATGTGGGGGTACTCGCCTGTCGTCCCAGCTACTCAGGAGCCTGAGGTGGAAGGATCACTTGAGCCCAGGAGTTCAAGGCTACAGTGAGCTGTCATGACACCAGCACTCTGGCCCAGGTGACAGAGTGAGACTCTGTCTCTAATAAAAATAAGAGAGAGAATGGAAAGGCGGCCCACCGCGTGGGAAGGGCTGCCTGAGATATTTGTATAAGAAAGTAGGCAAAGGACCAGAGCAGGCCCTTCGCAGAAGAGCACGGCCAGGTGGCCGGCAGGGATGTGAGAAGGGGCTCCCCGTCACTGTCATCAGGAAAGTGCAGATTAAACCACTGCAGACCCCCCAGAACTAAAAGGAAGGACAGCACCTGGTGCAGGTGAGGACGAGGAGCGACCGCTGATGAGAGCATCGGCTCAACCACTGCCGAAGTTGCCTGGTGATTTCTACTACAGCTAGTTGCTCTGGCCCTGGCTCAGCCATTCTGCCCCTTATGCATCCCGCAGAAGTGAGTTCTTTGTGCCCCAAGAGAAGAGCCCAAACGGTCCCAGCAGCACGATTCCCAATAACCAAAAACCGGAACCCCCCAATTTCCCTCAGCAGTAAAATGGATGAATAAATGGCAGTCGGTCCACAGAGTAGCATTAGACGGGTGTGTTTGGTTTGGGAGAGTGTGTTGATGCTGTCATTTTGGTACATGTTACACTCGATTGGCAGTCGGTGAAGTTATGTCCAGGTCTTCTGTGCACTCAGCTTTCTGAGCTGGAAAGCCTGAAACAAACCCGGCATTTTGCAGGAGGAGGAAACTGGAACCCAGAGATGGTAAGTGATTTGCTTAAGGCCACCAGGAAATGGTAGAATGTGGACCAGAACTCAAATTTCCTGAATTCCCAGCCAGCAATCTGTTCTCTTCAACATTTTTTTTAAATTGTAGTTAAAGACAAAATTTACCATCTTAACCATTTTAAGAGCGCAGTTCGATACTGTTAAATGTATTCACCTTGTTGCGCAACAGCTCTCTAGAACATTTTCATCTTGCAAAACTGAAACCCTATGCCCTTTAGAAACAGCTCCCATTTTCCCTCCCCCTGTCCCTCGTAACCACCATTCTGCTTTCTGCTTCTGTAAAGGGACCACTTTAGATACCTCATACAGTATTTGCCCTTTTGTGACTGGCTTATGTCACTTGCATAATGACCTCAAGGTTTATCCATGCAGTAGCATGTGTCAGAATTTCCTTCCTTTCCAAGACCGAATAATACTCTATTGCAGCAGCCCCCAACCTTTTTGGCACCAGGGACAGGTTTCATGGAAGACAGTTTTTCCATGGACTGAGACGGGTGGGGCAGAGCTCGGGCGGTGATGCGGGTGATGGGGAGCCGCTGTAAATACAGACGAAGCTTCGCTCATTCGCCCACCCAACGCCTCCTGCTGTGCCACCCGGTTCCTGAGTTTCATGGAAGACAATTTTTCCACGGGCGGGGGGCAAACGGAGCTCAGGCGGTGATGCACAGCCTGGTTCCTAACAGGACACAGACTGGTACCGGCTGTGGCCCGGGAGTTGGGGACCACAGTTCTATTGTCTGTCTATACCACATGTCCACATCTTGTTTACTCGTCTGTCAGTGGACACTCGGTTTACTGCCGCCTCTTGGCTGTTGTGAATAAGCTGCTATGAACGTGGGTGTGCAAATATCTCTTCAAGTCTTGCTTTCAGTTCTTTTGGATGTATGTCCACAGGCGGTTTCATCAGCATTCTTATTTGCTACGTGTAGGTTTTACCACCTCAAGTGAACTGTGAGGTTCTGAAGACGTTTGTCCGGTGGGTGTTGGTAAGTGTTTACACCAAGGAGAAAAGAGCCCTGATTGTGGCACTTGCCGGTGTCCGTGGTGTCAGTGCCCCCACTATGGCTGCTGTCGAGTGCCAGCATGGTGCTGTTGAACGTGGAGTTGGGACGTGGCACTCACGGTCGGTTCTTGTGAGCTAGAGGCAGCACACAGAACACTCAGCAGCCCCCTTTCTCCCTGACGCCTTGCCCCCGTCCGAAGGCACACACAGGAGTCTGGGCAGGGACGACTTTCTCCCATAGGCACGGGAGGACCTGGCCGGGGTGTTAGCCAGGTCCAGCTCCAGAACTTACCGGGCCCAGTGCAAAATGAAACTGTGGGGCTCTGGTGGGTTGAGTAGTGTCCCCAGAAAAGGTATGTTCGGGGAAGGGGAGGGGGGTCAGCGTTTAGTGGGCGTGGCATTTCGGTTCCGCAGGCAAAAGTTCTGGAGATGGTGGTGGTGACCACCGTGAGAGCACACGGAGCTGGGCGGGGCGGGTCACCGCAACCTGTCAGGGCGGCTACTACGAAAGCAGACGGGAGGTGGGCGTTGGCCAGGGGTGCGGAGAAGCGGGAGCCCTTGCACGCTGCCGTTGTGGACAACGGTGTGGAAGTTCTTCAAAAAACCGGACGAGGTGAACTGCGATGTGAAAAAAAGAAAAAACACCCAAAGCTAAGAAACTGAACACAGGATTACCACATGGCCCAGCAATCCCGCTTCTGGGGGTCATCGCTCACCACATAAAATAGCCGAGACAGGCCCCCCCCACCCCCGACGTGACCGGCAACGGACGATGGGTAAAGACAAGGCGGTAGTAACATACACGCACAGTGGGGTGCGGCTCAGCCTTCAGAAACGAAGGAAACTGATTTGGGACAGTGTGGGTGGGGCCGGAGGGCCTCGTGCTGAGGGAGGTGAGCCAGGCAGGGCCACACGCCACGTGACCTCACTCACGCTGCGTCTAAAACACTGAACTCATCTGATGGCTGCTTTCAGCTGTCAGATTGATGGCGGAGGGCCACCTGGGTGGCTGGGGGAGCTTTGTTTCTGGGTGTCTGTGAGGTGCTTCCAGGGAAGACTGGCTCGGGAGTCAGGGGGCCGGGAGGGGAAGACCCGCCCTCCGTGTCAGAGGCATCCACTGGGCTGGATGGGACAGGCGGGTGCAAGGGAGGATTCTGCGTCCCTCCCTCTGTGCCACGCACACACATACTGTCCCCCGCATCCTGCTCTCGGCCATCAGACTGCAGGTTCTTTAGCTTTTGGACTCTGGGGCTCGCACCGGCGGCCTCCCAGGGGCTCTTAGACCTTTGACCTCACACTAGGGGCCGCACTGTCAGCTTCCCTGGTTCTGAGGCTTCCGCACTTGGCCTGCTCTGCGCCGGCTGCTCCGGTTCTGCGCCTGCAGACAGCCCGTCATGGGACTTGTCCACCTCTGTGACCACGCGAGCTGTTCCCCTCGTGAGTCCCCTCACACATCCGTCGGCTGTCTCTCGGGAGATCCTGGCGCGAGGGTTCCAGGGAGACGGGCAGCGGAGGGGCCTTGCACGGGGGCCCTTGGCCCATCGCGGAGAGGAGAGAAGGCAGCAGCTGCGGCTTCCCTAGCGTCCAGATGGATTTCTGAACCACGGAGTGGACACGGTCATCCTGTGAGTCCAGTCTTCCATGTGCTGGGGCCCAGCTCTGTGGGCCCCCGGGGTGGGGAGGTGGGTCTTGGGCTGGGGCTGCTGTGGACGATGGCCAGGGGGAAGGGAGACAGTGGCCAGGCAGGGCCCCAGCCATCTGGGACCCCCCGGACGGGCTCTCCAGCCAGCAGGAGCCATGCAGCTCCAAGTGCAGGTGGGCTGACGTGGGTGGCAGTGGGGGCTGCCGCTGTTACTTCAGTCACGGCAGTTCCAGCGTCCCCCACACCCCACCCAGGAGTGAAACGGCAGGGAAAGACCCTGACGGGCCACCAGCCTGCTCCTCCCCCAGGGGGCTCCCGTGGAAAGGAGACCTGGGACAAGGCAAATCTTCTGTTTTCATGCATTTCCCTCTGCGAGAAAAAAACAAAACAAAAACTCTTGTCTTCCAGGGAGAGTGAGAGGGGACGGTGAAGGAGCGCCTTCAGCCGAGTTTAAAAATAGAACAGAACTGGGTCGGATGGGTTTGTTGTCTGAGGATTGGGTTTTGTCCAGAACCAACCAGCTCTCTCCAGATCTGCCCGCTGGAGGGGGCCACTCCTGGGCGGGACCCCACCTCCACCACCTGCCAATGACGGTTGTGACGAGCTTTCCCAGGTCACCCCTCACCCGTCAGGGCCAGGGTCCTGGACAGGCAGGAAGCCGGGAAGGACATCCGGTGTTGGTCCCTCCATACCCCGACCGCCAACGTCCAGCTCACAGGTGGTGCTGGCAGGCCTTGCTGTCACCAGGGGCCTGGAAGTTCCTGCCGGCCTCCCTGACCGTGCCCACGTGGTGCTGTCCACCCCTCAGTCCTCTGCCAGGGTCCCCGCAGCCCCAGCTCCTCCCTCCCAGCCTGGTCCTCCTGTGTTGGGTGCTCCCCTCTCCACACCCTCAAAGCCCTGTCCTCACACGGCTCGTGTCCTTCCCAGCCCACTGTCCGCCTCCTTCCTCCTAAACTCCTCATCCACCCCAGACCAGCAGCTCACACCCAGGCTGCTCTGAGGGTGCCCAGCAAGCTTTGAAAGACCCTCACGCTGGGCCATGCCCAGGCCAATCAAACCAGATACCTGGAAGTGGCCCCTGAGCTCCCAGGTGAGTGCAAGGCACAGCAAGGCAGAGGACCTCAGTCCTAGACCAAGGTGGAAGCCCTTGCCCTGGGCTTCCCAGCCCCACCCCTGTGCTCGGGGGCGGCAGCAACCACGGACGTAGCCTGGCGATCGTGTGTTCACCCGCACTCACTGAGTGACCATGGCCTGGTGCACAGCTAAGTAGATAGGTAAGTATACAGGTAAGTAAGTACACAGGCACATGCATGGGGAAGCACACAGGTAAGTGCACAGGTAAAACAAAGCCCAGCCTGCTCCCTCTCCCCACCTCTAAAGGACCCCTACTGTCCTGTTTCTTCCTCTGTTTGCCCATGGGTGTGGGGGGACCCCAGGGGCTCACGAAGGCCTGAGGAGCACCCCCATTGCCGTGGTGTGCCTTGTTTCTGTGATCAATTCCCACGTGCTCAGCTGTTTTCCATCCCTGAACCTCCCGAGGGACTCGGGGTCACCTTGCCCTGGGGAGCAAGATGGCCCTCAGCTCCTCTTCTCCCAGGCCCCCACCTGGACGGCTCTTCTTCCCACGCCTCTCTCTGCCTTGTCCTAAGATGAACTTAGGTACCCACGTCCCTCCCTGCTGGCTCCCTGCATGCCCTCCTGCCGTCTCCTGAGAAAGGTACTCAAGGCCTCCCTCGGATTCCTCGTGTAGAGAAGAAAAGCATCTTCCTGCAGCGCCGCGAGGGCCCTGCCGCTGCGCCTGACCCACGTGTGCCCCTTGAGATCCCGCGCCCGTCACATCTCCTGCTCATTTGTGGGACCTGCTCGCCCTCCAGCAGCAAGAGCTGGCTTTAGGAATTTCAGAAATGACTTACCTGTGTGCTTACCTGTGTACTTACCTGAGTTCTCACTCACCTGCTTTCAGAAATTTCAGGGTGCCGCACAGGGCTGGGTCTTCCATTCATTCAGCCTGGAGCCTCACGTCCTCGCTCAGGGACATTTTCTGGTAAGTTATTTGCTTCACGACGCCTTCCATTCTGTTTTCTCTTTCTGGAACTCTCATTAATTACATGTTAGACTGCCCAGACTAATGGTATAATTCTACGTTTTCTTCCTAGTTTTCATTTTTTCTACTCAGTGAGAAAGTTATCTGATTGAATGTTTCATTTCTGCTATTTTTTAATTTCCAAGAGTTCATTCTTATTCTCTGTTCCTTTTTTATAACACCCTGTACTTAGGTCACGGATGTGCGATTTTTCTCTTTTCTCCAGGGTTTCAGCAGTAGGTTTTTTTCTTCGTTATGCGTTTCACTCCTCATGCTGTTCCTGTTTCCTCCAAGCTCCCACATTCTGGTGGGTAGGGGATCTGTCTTCCATGGAAGACATTTTTCCCTCAAGCATGGTGTCCCTGAGGGCCACGTGTCTTTGTGAGAGGCTCGCAAGTGCAGAGGTGCAGCAGCGTGTGTGGGGCAGGCTGGGGACTGGTCAAGGGTGGACCGTCGAGGTGAAACAGCAGGGTCTGAGCACGCGGCCAGTGTCCTTGGCAGGCTGGTCTGATTCCACAGCACCCCTGTCCCTGCCTGGGAGGTGCCCTGGGCTGCCCACACTCTGGGAGATGGGCAGGGTGAGGGGCCGATGTCACCTTTCAGGACATGGCGTGGGATCCAATCTCTCTGTTGCCTTCTTCAGCACCTCCTGCTCCTGCTTGGCCGCACCTCCCCCCATGCCGGAGCCCAGAGCCTGTGTGGGGGTCTCAGTCCCCGCGCACTCCCCACTTTCAGAGATGCCTGTCTACTGGATCAGAGCCTCTTGGGGTCCTAGGATTCCCCATCCTGGGTGCTGGGGCTCTGGCATTCCGTGGTCGGACCAGCTGGAGACACCCGCCACCTGTCCTCCAGCTGAGCAAGACAGGCGCTGCCCATAGGTGACAGGCATCAGCAGTGTCCCTTTGGGGTCCTCCCGGTAGGTTCTGAGGGGGGTGTGTACTCCACACACCATGTTGAACTGGAGCCACTCCCTTACTTTTGGATTTGTCTTAAATGCATTTTTAGAGGGAAACCTTATTAGCTGCTGATGTTACCATCAGTAACCACCTCCACCGGGATGCAGAAGCAGCCACCAGAGGAGGGGAATCCTTCTGAGGACACCAAGAAATGTCATCCTTGGCTGGGTGCAGTGGCTCACCACTGTAATCCCAGCACTGTGGGAGGCCGAGGCAGGAGGATTGCTTGAGCTCAGGAGTTTGAGACCAGCCTGAGCAAGAGCGAGACCCACATCTCTACAAAAAATTTGAAATTAGGTGGGTGTGGTGGTGCACGCCTGTAGTCCCAGCTACTTGGGAGGCTGAGGTAGGAGGACCCCTTAAGCCCAGGAGTTTGAGGCTGTAGTGAGCTGTGATGATGCCACTGCACTCTCTCACTGCGAGAGTGAGATTCTGTCTCAAAAAAGTAAAATAAAATAAAAATATGTCACCGCATGCCTACCCACAGAAGAAAAAGAAGGAAAAGGGTGCATCTGGCCCAAGAGCTGAAACCTGGGGTGGGGGCGAGGTGACGGGGCCAAGCACGCCCACCACCTTCCCGCATACCCTCGGGAAGAATCCAGGATATGGTGTTTTAGGATAGTTGTATAAGTTGCCAACAGATAAAACCAGGGCATTTCTCACAAAATTCAGATTTCCAGCTCCTCGTAAAGGCCACTCTAGACTCCAGTTCCCACAAAGCAGCTTTGCCCATTTACAGCCGCATCTTCTTGACAAGCCACTTAATTTTCCTGAGTCTCGATGTATTTGTCCATATAATAAAAATTTACTTCTTTTTCTTTTCAAGACACGGTCTCACTGTGTCGTCCAGGCTGGAGCGCAGCGGCGCAATCACGGCTCCCTGCAGCCTCCAGCTCCCGCTCAGCCTCCCGCAGTGCTGGCATTAGAGGTGTGAGCTTCTGGCCCAGCCAACTTTTCATTTTTCAAAAACGGCCTGCAGCAACCACCGCCTGCCCTCTTGGGTAGCCTCGGGGCCGTCCAAATCCAGTGGCCCCATACATGCCACCGTCCCCACTTCTCCACTAGTGTGTGAGCACCAGGCCCAGAGAGTGCGGTGCCTGCGGGGTGGCGCCCCAGGCCCCTTGCTCCTCCCTTGTCCGAAGTAGTGGCAGGCAGAGCAGTTTCCCCTGCAGGTCTACACTGCACGACCCGTGCCTGCACTGCTGCAGGAGCGGGGGCAGAAAACACACGGTGGAGGGGGCGAGCTGAGTTGGGGGCTGCTTCGCCATTTTTACTGGTGGCCGGCCTGAGATGACAGCAGGACAGAGGAGGCCAGCGCTGAGCCTTTGGGGTCTGGAAGGATGTCCAGGCTGTGGGCACAGCAGGGGGAGAGGCGCAGACGCAGGAGCAGCTGAGCTCGGGGTCAGCGAGGAGATCACAGGGCAAGGGCAGGGCCAGGACGGAGAGGTGGGCAGGTGGGCAGAGCCCGAGGCGGCTGTGCCAGGAAGGGGCCGGGGCGCGGGGCAGTGGGCAATGGGCAGTGGAGGCTCATCCGGTAGGGCAGGCAAAGGTGACTACGCTCGGGCCGGGCGGCCGCGGGGCAGGCCAGACAGTTCTGATTCTGGAAATATGTTGCAAGTCGGGGCAACGGGATCCCTGGCCATGGGTGTGGGAAAAAGAGGGCTCGTGCCTGTAACCAAGTCATGGGGATGGCTGCAGGAGGGACTCCTGTCCCGGGGCCCTCAGCTCGGAGAAGCCCCCACCTGGGGATGGTCCCACAGGCGAGTATGCACAGGGCCAGGCCTGGGGCTGAGTGCTGGGCCCCCAGGAGGAAACCAGGGAGACCTGGAATCCCACGGGCAGGGAGAGGAAGCAGGGGGAGCTGGGAGGGAGGGAGGGAGGGAGGGATCCTGGGCTGAGCTCCCCGCAGAGGGCAGCTTAAGGGGCTTAACCTCCTGGAGGTCACGGGAACCTTGACCACAGCAGCTATGGGTGGAAGCCTGTGGGGCCGGGGGGACACAGAGCGGCGGTGATCGCAGAGCATCCGCTCTACAGGAGTTTGCTGGACAGGGCGGCAGGGAAGGAGGGGCCGGTGGGGGCTGCTGTCGGGGTCAGAGGAGGCAAATTGCAGGGTGTTTGTGGGCCACTGGGGGTGACCCTGCGGGGGGTGGGATCTGATGATGCCGAAGACAGGAGACACAGGAGAGGTGAGGAGGCAGCAGAAGGGGAGGGAAGTGGAGGAGGGAGAGGGGAGGAGCGGGGATGTGAGGACATGGACTCAGCCAGGAACACCGTGACCAAGGAATAATGTTTTCCCATACTCAGGCTCAATTTTTTACAACCTAAAGGAGCCAAACTGTTTTGGAACAGCAAACACAGTGAAGTCATCCAATGCATGAGAGGGAGAAGACGCTGCTTTCTTCATCCAAACAGGGAATTTGCTCACAGCTTCCAAGAAACACCGGTCACTGTGGATGCCAACCTGGGAGGCTTCCTGGAGGAGTGGGGCATGTGGGCGGAAATCAGCCAGGGAGAGAGGAGGGACTGGCTCTCTAGGCAGGCCCCTGGGCTGAGCAAAGGCCCCACCTGGAGGAGGATGGCGAGTGGACAGGCCAGTCTGGGGGGAAGGTCTGCGTCTGTAGCTGCACCCGGTTCCCCTTCTCAGGCCCAGAGGGCAAAGTCCCCACCTGCTCAGGAGGCCAGGGGGTGGTGCCTGGCTACCCAACCTAGGCCAAGGGCAGTGGGGCCCCCTCACTGAAGACTGTCCCCTGCTCCCAGTTGAGGGTTCTCCCAGGGCACACGGTCATCTCAACCCGTCGGTGAGTGCCGGGCCAGTGACACGACCGCATAACAAATCATCCCAGAACAGAGTGGCGTGAAAGATCCACTCATCAGGCGCTGGGGTGCTGGGGGCAGGAATTCGCACGGGCACCACGAGCCGGCCTGCCTGCTCCTGCTCGTCTGGGGGAGGCCTCGGTGCTTCTGCACGTGATCTGTGTGGGCTGGGCCAGCCTTCCTCACAGTGTGGTGCCTGGGTTCCAAGGGTGTCCCCAGAGGGAAGCCCTGTCACACCTGTTTCTTCCTAGGAAGGCCTTCTCACCTTTACAGCTGGAGCAGTGCCCCCTGCCCCCGCTTCCACCAGCTCCCTGCCAGCTGCATCTTCCCCGCAAGCAGCCTTAGCCCTTCGTAACCAGGGACTGCGTGCTGTGTTGGTCTCTGCCACCAGCCTTGTGGGCAGAGACCCACCATAGTGTTGGTGTCCTCAGCACCAAACATGTGCCTGGCACATGGCAGACATACAATACATACGTGAATTAATAATATAAATGAATGACTGGGTGGGTGGATAGAAAGACGGATGGATGAATGGATGACTGGATAGGTAGATGGGCAGATGGATGGGTACGGACAGGTGGGTGTGTGGATGAACGGAAGGCTGGGTGGTGGATAGACATCAGTCCAACACTACTTTTCTAGGACCAGGGTGTCTTTCACACTCCAAAAAACTTTCTCCAAACTTCCCTCTCACATTACTTGTTTCTTTCTCTTTGTTCTCAAAGAATTCTTGCCTGTAACCTTTATTTCAGGACATAATTACGAATATTCTTACACTGTTATTTAAATTCTTCATGTTTAAACATTTAGCTTACAAATATTTCAAGGAGCAACATCTTGTCTTTGAACTGCAGCCTCCTACCAGAGTAGTGGATCAACTGGACTTTGGACTTACCTCAACCATTAAGGTAATGGAGCATTATGTTTGAGCCCTTCGTGAGTATCAGCCCTGGTTCTGGGGCGCGTTTTGTACAAACCGTCCCCACACACAGGAGCAGAAGCGTCCAGCACTCTGGAGCGCTCCGTCTTGCAGAGTGCCATCTGAGGAGGCATCTACCAGGTTTTGCCACCAGTTGCTGAGGACCTAGCCTGCCTGTGCTGACAAATAAGGGCCAGCCTCCCCCAGTGGGAGGCTACAGGGATCAGGAAGACCCCAGGGAGTCCTGCTGGGGGTAGACGGGGTCCCCTCAGGCTTTCTTGGAAATGCTAGAGCACCCTGGGTCCTTCCCATTCCTGCGGCCACACCAGGCCTTTAACTTGCTCATGTGTTGAGCCCCCAGGTCCCCAGGACCCCAGGACTCCAGGGAGAGGCCCAAGAGCCAGAGGCCATCAGCTGGGTTGGGAGGGAGAGGCCAGAGTGGCCACAGTCAGCTCTGCTCAGTGGGAGTCCCACCTGCCAGTCCCCGACTGTGCAACCCAGCAAGTCACTTTTCTTCTCTGAGCCCATGTATAAAAAAAGCAGGAGTTTGTAATTAAGCAAGAAGACAAAATAAAGGCATCCATATTGAAAAGGAAGAATTAAAATCATCTCTATCTGCAGATGACATGATCTTGAACATAGAAAATCTCAAGGAAGCCACTAAAAATCTATTAGAACTAATAAATTCGGCAAGGTTGCAGGATATGAGATCAATATATGAAAATCAATTGTGTTTCTGCATAGTAGCAATTAACAAACCAGAAATGAAATTAAGAAAACAATTCCATAATACATTTAGGAGTAAACTTAACAAAAGAAGTGCAAAACATATATTCTGAAGACTGCAATAGATTATTACAAGAAATTAAAGAAGATCTAAACAAATGGAAAGACATTCCATGTTCATGGATTGGAAGACTGAATATTGAAGACAGCAGTACTCCCCAAATTGATTTTTATTTGTATTTCCCTAATGCCACAGGTATATTAGATTCAACACAATCCCTGTCGAACTCCTAGCTAGCTTCTTTGCATAAATTGACAAATTGATCTTTAAATTCATATGGAATGTTAAGATACTCAAAATAGCCAAAGCAATCTTGAAAAGAAAGAACACAGTTAGAGAACTCATACTTTCCAAAATCAAAACTCACTACCAGGCTGGGCACGGTGGTTCATGCCTCTAATCCTAGCACTCTGGGAGGCCAAGGAGGGAGGATCACTTGAGGTCAGGAGTTCAAGGTCAGCCTGAGCAAAAGCGAGACCCCATCTCTTCAAATAAAATGGAAAAATTAGCCAGGTGTGGTGGTGTGCACCTACAGTCCAGCTACTCGAGAAGTTGAGGCAGGAGGATCACTTGAGCCCAGGAGTTTGAGGCCGCAATGAGCTATGATGATGCCACTGCACTCCAGCCTGGGTGATAGGGTAAGACTGTCTCAAAAAAACCAAAAACCAAGAAAGAACAACAACAAAAAAACTTATTACCAGGCTGCAGTAAACAAGACAGTGTGGTTCTGGGATAAGGACAGGCATATACTTAAACAAACTAGAACAGAGAGCCCAGAAAGAAAACCTCACATTTATAGGCAACTAATTTTTGGCAAGGGTGCCAAGAACATTCAACAGGCACAGTCTTTTCAACAAACCGTGTCAGGATAATTGGATATCCACATGCAAGAGAATGAAAGTGGATTCTTACCTCATACTATACAAAAAAATTAACTCAAAACTGACCAAAAACCTAAATATAAAAAACTGTAAAACTCTTAGAAGAAAAATAGGCATAGACTTTGGATTAGGCAATGGTTTTTTAGATATGACACCAAAAACACAGGCAATGAAAGAAAAAAATAACAAATAAATTGGACATCATCAAAATTTAAAACTTTCGTGCTTTAAAAGACAACATCAAGAAAGTAAAAAAACAACCCACAGAATGGGAGAAAATATTTGTAAATCATATATCTGATAAGGGACTTCTACCTAGAATATATAAAGAACTCTTACAACTCAATAATTGAAAGACAAATAACCCAATTTATAAATGAGCAAAGGATCTGCATAGATGTTTCTCCAAAGAAGATATACAAATGGCCAACAAGGATGTAGAAGATGCTCAACATCATTAGTCATCAGAGAAATACAAATCAAAACGACAATGACATGCTATTTCACACCCAGCAGGATGGCTGTATTAAAAAAGGCAGACACCAAGTGTTCGTGAGGATGCGGAGAAACTGGAACCCCCATACGTGGCTGGTGGGAGTATAAATTGGAACGGCCACATTTGGAAAACCTGCTGACAGTTCCTCAAAAGTGTAAACAGAGTTACCGTATGACCCAGCAGTTCTGCTCCCACCTACATACCAAGAAAACTGAGAACATAGGTCCACACAAAACTTGCACACCAATGTTCAGCATTTATTTATTTACTTTTTGAGATAAGGTCTCACTCTGTTGCCAGGCCAGAGTGCAGTGGCATCATCATAGCTTGCTGCAACCTCAAACTCCTGAGTTCATGTGATCCTCCTGCCTCAGCTTCTCGAGTAGCTGGGACTACAGGTACACACCACCATGCCCGGCTAATTTTTCTATTTTTAGGAAAGATGGGGTCTTGCTCTTCCTCAGGCTGGTCTTGAACTCCTGAGCTCAAGCGATCCTCCCACCTCAGCCTCCTAGAGTGCTGGGATTACAGGGTGAGCCTCCCCGCCCAGCCCAGCATTATTCTTAATGGCTATAAAATGGAAACAACCCAAATGCCATTAACCGGCGAATGGAAAAATAAAATAGAGTATACTCATGCAAGGGAAGGTTACTGGATAATAAAAAGTAATGCATTTCTGATACACACGACAGCACGGGTGATCCTGGAAAACATCCTGTGCGTGAAAGCGTGAGACAAAGGGTCTTTCCACGCGACTCCGCCATACGAAATGCAGAGGCGGCAAAGCCACAGGCAGAGGGTGGATCAGTGGTGGCTGGGGTGGGGCTGGGAGGTGGGGAACTAAGGAAAACAGAGTGGCTGCAGGTGGCTATGAGACTTCTCTTGCTGGGGGGGGGGTGAAATGTTCCACAGTTGACTGTGGAGATGGTTGTACAACGCTGTGAACATAAACCAGAAAAAACATTGACTGGTATACTTTAAATGGGTGGATTGTAGGGTAAATGAATTAAATCTCAATGAGATTTTTTTTTTTAAAACATCAACAGGCAACCTTGGTCTTTGAGGAGGTGCTGCTCACCTGTGGGTGGAGGTGGTGGGATGGGGTCCCTCCCTTTCAGCCCCAGGAGGGCAAGGGCTGTGTCCAGCCTGCCCCTCACTCATCCCCACGGCAGCAGGTCACCTGCCAGTCTTGCTGAGCAGAGAGGTCCCCGTCGGAGGTGCACAGTGGGGTGGGCCTGGTCAGGCGGGGGCATTTTCCGTCCTGGCAGAGTTCGAGGCTGAGGGCAATTCTGGGTGTGGGGGGGATTAGAGGATTTGGGAAGGTGCCTCCAGACCTCGGGGTCTGGGATGCTTCCCTCTGCCTGTCCTAGGGGCTGCGCAGGGTCCGCAGACACACATCTCCTTGCTCAGGCTTGGCAGGGGACGTTGGGGACATTCCCCAGGGCCTCTTCTGTCAGCAGCAAGTGGCAGAATCCAACCCAACTAGTTTAAGCAAATACAGGCTCTTTATTGGCTCATATAAACAGAACTCGACAAAGGCCCAGCTGGATTTAGCATCCACCCTTCCTCTGGAGGTGTGTCCCTGTCCAATTTGTAGTGACATCCCAGCCCCCAACAGCTTCCACGTGCCAGCCGAGCAGCCCTGGGGAGGAAAGACGCTCCACCACGCAGAGCAGCAGAAGCCCCAGGCCACCCTCCCACTGGCCAGGCTAGCGTAATGTGCCCACACCTGAGCCAAGCGCTGGGGCTCGGCCATCCTGGGCATGGGGGAGGAGAATTCTGCCAGCCCCTAGACATCCTTCAATCTCTTGGCGACTGAAGTTCACAAGAGGAACCGAGCTGCAGCCGAATTCCCGGGCAGCGGAGGGTGTAAACCTGAAACAGGATCACGGCCCTTCCTGCAGAGGATGCTTTAGGTCTGGGGGCGTGTTTGGCCCCAGAACAGATGGCCCCTCATGCCAGCTCCATGATGGAGATTTGTCATGAGTACCTGATGTGTCATTTGAAGGCCACCAAAGGCCAAGAGCTGCACACCAGCTCTGCAGAACTGGCACATTTCACAAAAATGAAACACCCTCTATGACCCCTGGAGCTGCCCCTGGCAGGCCGGGCGCACCTGCCTCTCTCCACTTTTCACAGCCTCTGCAGCCGCATAGCAGGTGCACCGCCGTGGCCCTGAGCCCAGCCCAGCCCCGAGTGTTCTTCCTGTGAAAGTGCCTACCACCATCCGCCTCCGCCCTCCAAAGCCCTGGATCCAAATTCCCAGGACAGAATTGGCTGGCCCAGCCTTCAGGTGACCAACCCGTCCAGTCAGCAGTGGCCAAGAAGATGGCTGGGCAGCACAAACATGGCCCCTGCAAGCCCCCGTCCAGCAAGGACACGGGAGGGCGCGGCTTCAAAGAAGAGGGCGAGGACTGTGTGCACCTGCCCGGGAGTTCTGAGTTCCTGACTCTTCGCAAAGTGGCGCACGGGGACAACGTGGAGGGCCTGCCGCGGAAGGACGGATCACACTTAGTACTGATGCGTCTATGTGCCATATCCAGAGACGCTCAGCAGTCCTCGGAGAAAGGACTGCTGCCCCGCGGCCAGAAGGGGGTGAACTGGCAGTCTCCAGCTGTTAGCTCCAAGGCAGGTCTCGTTCTTCTCAGGTGGCCCCAGTCCCTGCTGAGCACGGTGGACAGGGACAGCTATTTCAGCCCAGTGTGGGTCCCCTCTATCAGCTATCTGTGCTCCGGCTCCCAGCTGGGTTGGCCGGGACTCACCAGGTCCACGCAGGCGGTGGCTCCGTCACCCAACCCTGCTTCTGTCCTTCTCTGCTCAAAGGTGTGACTTCCTGGGAATCTCTGCCACCTCAGCATCTGCTTTCCGGAGAACCCAAAGATCTGGGCCTAGGAAAGAAGCGGTCCAAGAAACAGGCAGCACGATGCGCTTGCGGACGGGCCCCCCGTGCTCAGTGAGGTGGGGGGCACACCTGGGAATGATCGGGAGAGCGAGCAGGTGCAGAAGCCAAACTGATTCAGGTGCTTGAAATGTGCGGGAGGAGGAGGATGATGGGGATTGGAGGGTAGTTACTAAGTTGCCTTGGCTTCGAGGTGAATAATGACTAGCTGAGGGCAATTAACAAACAATTGGAAACTGAGTGTGAGAACAGGTCTGTGGCAGCTTTGAAGGCTCCCTCCCGGGCAGGCAGTGCAAGAGCAGAAAGCTCAAGTTCAAATCCAGATTTGACGACCAGGAGGTAGAAGTTCAAAAGTTCAAGAAGCTCGAAGATGGTTAAGCTCCCAACTGAGGCATGACTGTTGTGCCAAAATCAGGGCCCTGGTCAGGAGCTTTGGGACCCCTACAGGGGTGGGCCTGTGTGGGGGCCGTGCGCGGTCCCGAGGAGGTTACAGGGCCTGACCCCGCACTCAATCTTGAGCCACAGCAGCTGCAAAAGTAGCCCACCTCTCCCCATCAGTAGGCGGCTGCTCCCCTACAAGGCAACAGGCGCCTCTCTGGGAGCTGTCCTGGCATCCTCCCCAGGCCAACAGGCCTGCCATCAGGCTTGTGACAGCACAGCCCTGCCAAGGACATGCTGGGCCGGCCTTGGAGGAAGGGGCTGTACCCCAGAGGGGCTCTAAGGCTCAGCCAGCGTATGCTGCCACACAGGGGAGGCAGACGTACGGGGCGGGATTCCGAGGGTGCTAGGGCCCTTCTTGGACACCACGGCAGCCCCTTGCCTGACGGTCTCTGTGAATGGACAAGTGCAGCTACCCCAGCAGAGAAGGTGCAGTAGCCAGGGGCTCAGACCCGCACAGGTGACAGCTGAGGTGGGGGCGGATGCACACCCCCAGTGAGGCCCCGAGCCACCGTGGCACCAGGGCTCATCTGTCTACCTCCCACCCTGAGTCTCCCCTCAGTAAGTGGGACAGGGAAACTAGGGGGGGGTCCGGGGGGCTGCCCCTGCACATGCACAGGAGAACGGCTCTGGGGAGCGAGGTGACCTGCACAGAGACGTGCCGCTCAGATCTCCCTTCAAAAAGGGACCCTATGCCAGCTCCTCTTCCAGAGTTAACTGCCTGGTCCTATTTTCTGTCTGTTGGGAAGTCACCTGCAGCTGTTGGAGCCTTAAGGGATTTTGCTCAGGTAGCCTCAGATTGTGCTGAGGTATGAGGGTGGCCCCAGCCAGTGACTGAGCCAGGTGGCAGGAGGACACCTGGCCACTTCTGCCCAGCATGGGGTGCCTGCGTTAGACACGCTTTGCTCCGGGCTTAGTCTGGTCTGCGTCTTGGCCACGCTCCTGGCCCGACCCCCTGCCTCCTCATTTCCTCTCACAGGCGCTGCCCTCCCGTTAACGGTTTGCACCCTTGGCTCCATCTCGGTGTCTGCCTCCGGGAGAAACCAGCCTGCACCCGTCCCACCTGGCCTCGTGTGATGACAGACAAGGTCAGGCGGGGCTACCTGTCCACTCAGCGAATCCCGGAGGAGGGTGTGTAACACTGTGCTCAAGACCAGGGGTTCCCCAACCTGGCTTGCATGTTGGCTCTTGGACGGTGGCCATGTCACCTAACTGTCCTGGTCCTTGGCTTCCTGCCTATAAAACAGGAGTGATTCTAAACTTTGCTCCGGGGTGTTGCTTTGAGTCACACGTGTGAACTGCTTAGCAGGACGCCAGCGCACACTCAACAAGTATGAACTTCACCCGCAGTTATTTTTTCTTTGAGATTCGCTTCAAGGCTTTTGCTACTGACCTCACTTTTCTATCTAGAAACTAGAATGCAGGGTCTGGCAAGCGTCAGGGGCAGGGCGGGACCAGGAGGAGTGAGGACTTGGAGTGCTAATGTCTGGGGACTGGGGCAGCGTCTACTACTCACACGTACTCACATGAGTGCTGGAGCAAAGCACGGGGGGCGCGTGTGGCAGCCCCAGTGCACCTCTTCCCAAGAGAGGTTCCGGCCGCTGCAGCACAAAGGCAGCCTCTCTCTGACTTGCCTGTCTGTGCCTGAGGGCAGGTGGCCGCTTGGGACCGAGGCGTGCATCTGAGCAGGGAGGAGCCCCCATCCCCAAATGGAGGAACAGCGGCCACCTAAGTCTTAAGAAGTGAGGGTCCCATCTCCACACTGCGGGTGGGAATATGAAGTGGCGTGGCCACTTTGGCAAGCGGCTTGGCAGCTTCTCACAATCTTAAACACAGAATTACCATATGACCCGGGTATGTGCACGAGAAATGGTAACATACTTCCACACGGAAACTTGCACACGTTCACAGCAGCACTACTCCTCACAGCTAAAAAGTGGAAACCACCCAAACACTCGTCAGCTCACGGACAGATAGGCAACATGATACCAGGGAACATCATTCCGCTATAAAAAGGAATGAAGCACCAACACGTGCTGTAACACGGATGAGCCTTGAAAACACACAAACATGCTAAGCGAAAGAAGCCGGTCACAAAAGGCCACGTAGTGCACGATCCCATCTCTGGGGAATATCCAGAGGCAGCAAATCCGTCAAGACAAGGAGCAGCCTAGTGGATGCTCAGGACGGGGGGGAGGTGGGTGGGCAGCGCCTGCTAACGGGTGCGGGGCTTCTTTCTGGGGTGAGGAAGATGTTTCGGAGTTACTGGGGATGGTTGTGCCACTTTACGAATATACTAAACAGCACTCAACTGCACACTTTAAATGGGTGATTACAGCAAGTAAAACCTTAAAAAAGCTGGTACACGAATAAACGAATACAGTACAAGTTCCGGCTCAACCCAATGTAGAAAGGTCACACTCTGGAGGTTCCAAGGTGTGGGGAATGTCAACTGTAAAAATGCTCTGGCCAAAACCCAGCAAAAGCCGGACGCGGTGGCTCACGCCTGTAATCCTAGCACTCTGGGAGGCCGAGGCGGGCAGATCGTTTGAGCTCAGGAGTTCGAGACCAGCCTGACCAAGAGCGAGACCTCGTTTCTACCAAAAATAGAAAGAAATTAATTGGACAGCTAAAAATATATAGAAAAAATTAGCCGGGCATGGTGGCGCATGTCTGTAGTCCCAGCTACTTGGGAGGCTCAGGCAGGAGGATCGCTTGAGCCCAGGAGTCTGAGGTTGCTGTGAGCTAGGCTGACACCACGGCACTCACTCTAGCCAGGGCCACAAAGTGAGACTCCGTCTCAAAAAAAAAAAAAAAAAAAAAAAAAACTGCTATTCTATGGCTAAGTAGTACTGTATAATCTAAGATAATTTCTATAACTTAAAAACACTCCGGCTCAAGCCCCCGCCAATGGAAAGGGCAAACAATAAGAGGGAGAAAGGAATTCTACATGCAATTTGTTATGGTCTAGAAAGAAGAATTTCTGGCTAAAGGAAGTGATAAAGTAAGCCAGTCATGAAGCACACCATGTACTAACTAGCGCTAGGGAAAAATTCTCCAGAGCTATGCTGTCCAATATGATAGCCTAGCAACATGTGGTTATCAAACCCTTGAAAGGTAGCTAGTCCAAATTAGCGCTATGAGTGTAAATATACAGAATGGATTTTGAAGACTTGGCATTAAAAAATGTAAACTATCGTATTTATTTTTTATACTGATTAGAAATTAAAATGATATTTTGGACATGAGTTAAATCAAATATATTATTAAAATTAATTGTTTCCCTTTTTTTAAAACTTGCTTTATTTATTTTTTAAAGATACGGCTATTAGAAAATGTCAAATTACA
Organism: Avahi laniger; assembly: GCA_963575035.1. NCBI lineage: Eukaryota > Metazoa > Chordata > Mammalia > Primates > Indriidae > Avahi > Avahi laniger. The sequence continues at coordinate 49,608 of CAUYSK010001901.1, forward strand.
TATACTGGTCATATTTTATTTCTACTGGATGAAACCACTCTACAGAGAACCAGAGCCCTTCCTTTTACAATGTTAAAATTTGCGCCTCTCCCTCATTATAAATAAAAACTTAGTTCCTAGCCGGGGACAATAAAAGTACACTATAAGATACAAATTCTTGTTTCAGTTCTGCTATTACCTGATAAAGATACTGTGGATAAATCAGATAGCCTCTCAGGGCCTGTTTTTTCATGTCTAAAGTCTTCATTTCTAAGGTCCTTCGGGATTATGACATTATCAGATTTAAAACAGAATAAGGCTCTCTGTCCTGCAGTAGTATGTTGGTAAATCTGCTCTTAGACCAGGGATTCTTAACCTAGACCCACAGAGACTAAATGCAAGTATATATCCATTTTTTTTTTTTTACGAAGTCCACGCTTTTCATGTAATTTCTTACAGACTACATCTTTAAAAATAAAAGATTTCTTTAAGAACTGCCTTAGCTAGTAACATAACTGGTATACTTTAAAACTAAAAACCGCAGGAATCAAGGACTGTTACTTCATCACTGTACTTGTCTGGCATGCTCCAGATGTGTTACTGGACAAAAATGGTGAGCTTTCATTTCCTAATCTTGCTCTTGAAGGTCTTCAACAGATTCCACTTTCTACTGTTCCACTCTAGTAGCAACACTTCTACAAATGATCTGTGCTACATATATAACATATGAGCTACAGAATGGTGGCTGTTAAAAATGGGGTCCACTCTCAAATATAATACTTTTGTAAACCATGTACAAAAGGATAGTCCTAAAGGGACATTCTATTCCATACTGTATACATACTGCTGCCATCACGTTTCAATACCGGCAGACATTAGTGGCTAAAGATAAAGGTTAGATAAAACACAGGTCTTCGTTAAGCAGAACTCAAATAACAAGAGCAATGAAGTACAACACAGCAAAAAATAACAATGTTTAACAGTGAGAAAACATGACACCCAAGTACATTAAAAGAAAAAAAAAAGGCAGTAAAGGGTGTCATGCCACCAGTCAAAAGGTACTTTTGCTTAAATCGGCATTCTTTAACATGCATGTTGTAGTGTTAAGTACTTTAATTCCATACAGCCACAGTTACTTTGCTAAGGACTAAGAGCTGCTAAAAACTGCTATCATCTCATACTGAGAATGCTAGCTCTATACCTTTGCTCTCAGGCTGTGAGGAAGGGGTGCTGTTCCAAAAGGCCATGGGATTAGATTTAAAAAGGCTAAAATTAAATCCTAGAAAATAAAGAATATTTCATTTTTGAACACGTTGGGACAAAATGAATATTATTTTAAAATATAAAAAGCTAGAGTCCCTCAATTTCTATCAATCTGGTTGTCTTACATACTCATTTATCCTGGTGGTTTCATTCTTTGCTCACTTAATAAATGGTGGCACGACTAACATAAAATATGAACATCTCAATACCATGTTGAGTGATAAGAAAAAATAATAAATTGAAAACTGAAAATGAATATAAAAAGATTTGCATTAATGTTCATGATTCAAGTACATGAGTCCTTACACTATATCAAGTTCTTTTGCTCTGCCCTAGCATGATACAAATATCTTCCAGTGAAATCTCTTTTATGACTTAAAATCTCTTGCCGTTTGAATACCCACAGTGAACTTATTTAGGTAGATAAAAATATGCTTGACTATTTTTTGGGTGTTTACAAAGTAATGTTTATGACGCAACTTTGACTACAACATAAGCATCCTACAAAGAGTCTGCATCAAGATAAACATTAAAAGGAAAAAAAACAAAAAAAACTGTTCTTAACTCTGAAGACTAAGCACTTACCCTTTTCTGGTGTTTTAAATGTGTAATTAATGGAGGACTCTTCCTTTGGAAAGGAAGCAAAGAGATTCTTGACTTTGCCTTCGGAAGATTGTTTGGTATCAGTGTTCTTTGACAGCTCACATTCGTTAGGTTCCACTTTTCTTTCAGATTCACTCTGGACTACTGAACTAGTTCCACTATTGTTATTTTTCAAAGGTGCCTTAAAACTAAATCCAAACAGAGACCCAGTGGCTGAACTGTTGCCAAATGCAAATGGTTTTGATTTTTCACTACTAAAAATGCTTTTAACAGATTCTGAACCAAATACAAACTTTGGAGGAGAAACCACTGCTTTTGTTGTTTCAGGTGTGCTAGAAACTTCTCCAACTTCTGAAGTTGCATCTGTTACACTGTCACCCTGAATTAAATCTGTCCTCTCTCTTGTGGTTTCTTCTAGTACAGCTACAGCAATTTTGCCACATGGCGACTCTCTGGGAGTGCTTGAATGAGAAACATGAGGTGTTATCAAAGAATCTTTTTCTTGGGCTGTTTTTGCTTCATCAAAAATTTTCTTAAAGGAGTCTGCAACATCCTGTAGTTTAAAACGGACAGCTAAATGTTCTACTTTTCTTTCTCCATCTGCAAAATCACATGCAGTCCACACCCACACTCTTTCTGTCCCTTTCATATTTTGCAAAGTCATGTCTGGCGTTATTCTGTGATTGGCACAAAGTTTTAGTACCTGGTCCCTTCTCATCACTATACGAACTTGCTTGTTATCGTAATTCTGTAAAATCTTTATATCACCGATGCCCCTTTCTTTCCACTGACCAACATCTTTATCATATCTGTAGAGTTTTGCCCTGTGACTAAAAACAACTTGTTCATTTTCCTCACCACTGGATACTTCGACTAGATCAGGTAAAGGTACAACAGGTTCAAAGTACTGTCCATCTCTCTCTTCTTCCTGAGTAACATCAGATTCTTCATCAGTGGCGACTGAAGTTCCACTCTGATTCAACTTGGCAGGAGACTTAGAAGGACTCAAAGCAGATTTAAAACTGAAGTTAAATCCTGTTGTTGACTCACCAAAGCGGAAAAGATTTTTTCTCACGGGGCTGCTTGCCAATGGAGAAGCATGTACTGAGCTACTACTAACACTATCATCCAAAGCATCTTCCCTTAAATCATAGTTATCCCATTCCAATGAGGGCCCAGTGTTTTCAGGATTTGGCTTGATTGTTGGGTCTGAAGCACTGGCAACACCTGTACCTAAACTTTTATTCTCTTCATCAGTAACTTTTGTTTGATCATTTGTCAAAAACGTTTTGAAATCTTTCAGTCCACTCTTCATTTCTTCAGCTCTCTGTATTAACTTGGCAGCTCTGCCAGTATCTACAAGTTTATGGGGAGTCTGAAGTGGTATATCTAACAGAAGTCGCTGGCACTCCTCAAATTTCTGCTTGAATTCTTCAGCCAGCTCTGGTGTTTTAAATTTTGCTGCCAACTGCTCTAGTTTGGCATCACCATCAGAGAAATCACTAGCTAACCACATCCATGCTCTATCTGATCCAGAGAGAGGTTTCAGGTTCATTGTAGTTGTTATCCAATGATTAGCACACACTTTTAGCACTTGTTCTCTCCGCATCAGCATTCGTAGTTTGCCATTCACCTCATTTTTGAGAATTTTTAAGTTCCCCAAACCCCTTTCTTTCCACTGACTTATCTCAGCATCAAATCTAAATAGTTTTACCCGCTGAGAATACAGAACCTTTTCATCTTCTTCGCCTGTTACAAGTTCCACTTTCTCGGGCATTTGAACTACTGGTTCAAAATGAATATCATCACTGTCCTCAGTTTTATAGGCATCATCATCTTTCTCAAGGTCAGCAGAAGTGTTGGCTTTATCAGCCACTTTACCACTCTGTGATGAGAATAATTTTTCTCCAGCACCTGAAAATCCCTTGAAATTAGGGTCTTTTTTGCCAAATTGAAATCCTTCTCCTGAAGTTGATTTTGCAAGATCTGCAAAGGTAAAAGTGCTACCTGTTTGACCAAAAATCACACCATTACCATTCTTTTGGCTACTAACATCCTGAGCCAGGACACCAGTGTCATTTTCAAGGTGCTTTTCACTCTTCTTCTCTTGATTTCCTGGTTCCTGAATGCCAAATTTAAATCCATCAGCAGACGAAGGAATGGAAAAACTAAATCCTTCTTTTGTTGACTTGGATTCTGTACTAGAAGAACCCTGAAATGTAAATGAAGGTATATTTACTTGATCCACATGCCCAAATTTAAATCCTTGCTCTCTGCTGCCAAATTTAAAAGCTTTTTCTGAAAAGTTACTTTTAAATCCTGTTCCCACCTGACTTCCAGAAGAGTCATTTAACTTTGTTTTTGAGCCCAATGTGAAAGCTGAATGAACTTCTGCAACAGATTTATCAGTCGGTTTGGAGGAATCACAAGCCACACATTTTAAAGAAGAACTCTCATTTTGTACAAAGCAAACACCACAATCCCACTGCCCTTCCTTTTTGGTGAACACTCCTTCAAATCCACTCTTTGGAGCCTTGCTTGTCTCTGAAGAGGCAGGTGCTGAAATAGCTGAAGTAGGCTGACTCTGTTTACTTGGATTCTGACAAGCAACACATTTGGTGGCACTGGCTTCATTTCTTACCAAGCATGAACTGCAATCCCACTGTCCTTCCTTCTTGGTGAACATTCCCTCAAACCCACTCTTTGAAGCCTTGTTTGTCTCTGAAGAGGCCAGTGCTGAAGGAGCAAAAGTAGACTGATTCTGTTTACCTGGATTCTGACAAGCAATACATTTGGTAGAGCTGGCTTCATTTCTTACTAAGCACACACTACAATCCCACTGTCCTTCTTTCTTGGTGAACATTCCTTCAAACCCACTCTTTGGAGCCTTGCTTGTCTCTGAAGTACCAAATTTAAAAGAGGCAGGAGCTGGAACAGCAGAAGTAGATGGGCTTGGTTTACTTGGATTCTGACAAGCAACACATTTTGTAGCATTTGCTTCATTTCGCACTAAGCATGAACTGCAATCCCACTGTCCTTCCTTCTTAGCAAACATGTCCTCAAATCCACTCTTTGGAGTTTTACTTATCTCTGAAGTACCAAACTTAAAAGAGGCAGGTGCTGAAACAGAAGTAATAGGTAGACTTTGTTTTCTCGGATTCTGACAAGCAACACATTTTGTAGAGCTTCCCTCATTGTGCACTGAACATATACCACAATCCCACTGTCCCTCTTTTGTAGAAAAAACAGATCTGAAATCACTGTTAACAGACTTAGGAAGATCTCCCTGGCCGAATTTAAAGGAAGGTTGATGAACAAATGAAGATCCATTTTTGTTAGCAGATTTTGTATTCTGGCATGCAATGCACCTAGTTACAGTAGGTTCATTTCTTACTAAACAAATACTGCAATCCCAGTGGCCTTCTTTCTTTGGAGTCATCAATGCAAATCTGTCTTGAGCATTCTCTGGGCCAGTTTTAGGAGCAAAACCAGTTTCAACTAATGGTGGGCCAACAAGTTCTTTATTGCTTGGGTTTAGATTTTGGCATGATACACATTTCTTAGCAGTTGCAGCATTCTTTAATGAGCAGCTGTTACAATGCCACCAAGACCCTTCTTTCTTTGCAACTTGAAATTCAAAATTCATGTTTCCAGTGTCAGATTTGCAAGTATCCTTGTTAGCATGACTTGTGGATTCTTTTGCCATTCTGACAGTCTGATTTGGAGCTGTGGCTACATTTGTTCCTATGGCTTTTAAAATGCTCTGGGCCTCTTCAAACTTGCACTTAAAAAGTGCTGCTTCCTCAGGAGTTTTAAATCTAATAGCAAGTTGTTCTGGTTTGGGCAGCTCATCTGCATAATCAAGGGCATGCCATACAAAAGATCGGTCTGATCCAGCATTTGGTGTCAGTTTCATATCTGGACTGATGTAATGATTTGCACAGATTTTCAGGACTTGCTCTCGTCTCATTAGAAGGCGAATTTTGCCAGATGTTTTATGCCTTAGTATTTTTACATTGCCAATCCCACGTTCCTTCCATTCTTTTGATTCTCCATCAAAACGGAACAATTTTGCACGATTGCAAAAGAATTCTTCTTCATCTTCTTCTCCAGTTTTTACTTCAATCTTATCAGGAAGCGGTACCACAGGCTCAAAGTGAGGGCCATCATCATCATCATCACCATGGGCACTTCCTCCATCTGTTTCATGATTCTTGTTTGCCAACTCTGGAGTGGGTGTTCCAAATATTGATTTCCCTGGACCATGGAAAGTAAACATATCATCGCTTCGACGAAAACCAGAATTCTTTTGCTGACTTGGTCCCATGTTTTCGGTAAATGGAATTCCTGGCATATTTTTGCTTCCAAAATTGAATGTATTTCGAGGTCCAATGGTTTGGCTAGGAATTGGTTTTGGTCCACTATAGCCATCTCCTTGCAAAGGTTTACCTGAAGTCAGGAGACCTAACAGGCATTCATTGTTACTGAAAGCTGCAGAAGAGGGATGTGTTCCAACCTGTGGTGAGGAAAATGTGAAGTCACCATCATTTGATTTGAAATTTGAGTTAAATTTAAAAGGAGCTGGCTGTGCTGTATGTGCTGGTGTTGTCAAAGATGGCCTTATTCCTTCAGCTGGCATGGGCTGAACAAAATTAGGTTTTCCAAATTCCATAACCTTAGATTCTGCAGATCTCGAAGCATGAGCTGCAACTGGAGGTTTTGTGAAATATCCTGGTTCTGGCAAAGGTGGATTTGTGCTTGTCTGTTGAACATTGTAATTAAAGTAATCATCGCCCCTGGGTGACAGAATTCCTGTTGCAGGAGACTCAAAACGCAATGTAGGAGGACCATACATCTCCTGAGAGAACATACAAGCAGATGAGCTTTGCACTGGTGGTGTGTGCATCTGTTGTGAATAGGTATAAATATGCTGTTGGGGTGGAAGCCTATTCATTCCATACACTGGACCCTAAAAGAGAGAAAGTAAAATATTTTGTAGATCATCTACAAAACTACAGATAAGTAGATACAAATCAATTTTCACAAACTTTAAAGATAAATATTATTAGGCAAAGAAGTTATCATTAGGGCATACAGCACATAATTAAAAGAGGACAACATTACTGTAAAGATATCTGCGTATATACTTGGTATATAATAAAGATTAACAAGAGCATCTTAAAAATCTATTTCTACAATAAATTCACAAAATATCTTCTTCATTCCTAAACAATTTATCAAATGATGTTAACAATACTACTACTAATGATGATGATGATGATGATGAAGACTAACATTTATTCAGCATTTTTTAATGTGCCAATTGGTCACTGTTCTAAGCACTTTATATCTATTATCTCATTTTAATATCCTCAAAAACCCTATGAATTAAGATATTATTATTATCCTCATTTTACATATGAGGTAACAGAAGCAGTGAGAGATTAAGAAACTAGCCCAGGGCCACAATAAACAGAAGAGGAAGGGTCTAGGTGCACCTCAACCCTCTGTCCTCAAAGCCCTCACATTCCGATACTACCGTAGTTCTAGGTCTTAATCAATAGTTATATAGTCATATCAGGCCTAAAAGTACTTACCACATAGTGTTTCAGCAAGGACATTCTAGTTCTATTTCTGCCAAAACAGGACAATGAATGACCCATCACCACCACCACTCTCATTTTAAAAATATTCTAAATGTTCACACTAATTATAACATAAAAATAAGGTGACTAAGAAGTATAACTTCTGTATCTGGAGATTAAAAGTATCCATATCTTATGGGACATATAAGTTTTAATACTGAACTACTCCTCTGAATTTTTTTGAAGGAAGCCTAAACAATTAAAAAGAAGATACTTATAAATGTATAAATTATTCCTTTGTTACCTTTGTGGGAGTAACATTAGCTGCTGGTCTGAGAAGATACTGGGAATTATATACTGGTGACTGACTATATCCTGAAGGGCCAGTAGTTGCAACTAAAAAAAAAAGGAAAAAAAAAAGAAAACACTGTTAAAGTCTATACTACAGTTATAACTATCTAGGCAAGAACTATAAATGCAAAAACAACAGAAATCAAAGAAAGATTTAACTACACAGATTTTTTAAATTTCTGTACATCAAAATATATCAATCAAGGAGATTATCAAATGATAAACCAGACAAAACTGCTAAATACGACACAAGGAATAAGAGAATAGCACTGCTGCGATCAAGAACAAGCACCTAACAAGCATCAAAAAAGGAAGCAAGCAGAAAGTGGTTGGTCCATTTTTTAAGAAAGATCAATATGATGTGAAAGCACAGACATGCTCAATATCAGAAATATTGGGAATATACTAGTCACAGAAAGGATTTACGGAACCAAAGTGCAAGTGAATCTTGAAAATCTGCAGAATGAGGAGGCTGCATTTGGTAAACTAAAGCTATTACTGAGAATGTACAGGTTAAAAATCAACTGACAAATTCATGGAAAGGATCTCACAAGTAACATGAAATGAGTTCCCCTGGCATTAAAGAGGGGAAAAAAGCACATCACGACTTAGGTGGATATACAAACTATGTGCTCCATCTGTTTTGTGTGAGTTTTACCAGGAAGCCAAATAACTAGAAGGTACTCATATGTTAATGGTAAAACTATTTGCCATGACAGTTTTACCAGAGAACAAAACAACCAAAAGACCTTTTAGGCCTGTACATGGAAGAAGAAATGGAAATGTGCCCCAAAGGTTCCAAACAACTGTCTCTGGGAAGCACTGAAAAAATACCTAGAAAAGGCTAGTCACAAGCCCAAGTCTGAAATTGGAAACTGAACAGAACTGCCTAGTGAGGATGGTTATCTTAGAATTACTATGGGGAGGAAACAGGCATAGAACACAGAGTAAGCTAATAGATACAAGCCAAGAATTGTGAAGTCTGAAGTTTAACTAGGGACTTTATCCTTGACCACTGACTCTTAACAGTGAAGAAAAAATTAAAAGGAGCTCTTCTAAATTCATTAAAAATAATCTAATAAAAAAAGCACCACATAAATAGACAATTCAAGAAAGAAATATAAAAAGGCCTCAAGGGCTATATTTTTGAACTGGGCCTTGAAAATCTGCAGAATGATGAGGTTACACTCAAGCTATTACTGAGAATGTTCAAGTCAAAAAAATCATCTGACAAATTCCTGGGAAGCATCTCAGAAGGAACACAAATGTGCTTCTTGGCTTAGGGGGGAAAAAAAAAAAGCACATCAACTTTCATGTTGATACCCAAACTATCTGCCCCATCTGTTTTGTGTTTTACCAGGAAACCAAACAACTAGAAAAGGCACTCATGTTGGCAAAACTACCACAGTCATTTGCATGAACTGTTGAGCATGTTGAAGTGTTGAACATGCCTAGCATAAAAAAAACTTTACAAATTTATACCGTATGTGTTCCTACAAATTGCTAAAGGTTTTCACAAACTGAAAAGTCAACCCTACCAAGAGCACAAAGATGGCACTATCAGATACTAGCGGTAAGAGTGTAAACTAATTTTTAAAATATCCTACAATCAAAGGACTGTGCCCTAGGATTTATAATAGCACAAACTGGAAACCACATAAATAAGGCAATAGAATTTACAGTACTTCCACATGATGGGATATTACAAGCCCATTAAAATTCAAAGAAAATTTAATTTTAAAAATGCTCACAACTTAAAATAATAACAAAAAAGGCTAAGTTGTCTACATACAACATAGTAACATGGTTAAAAACCTCATAAAAAATACTTTATGTATACAAAGAACCAGCAGGGAATGCTCCAAAATGTTAATAGGAGTATGTGTTAAGAAGGTGGTTAGTTTTTAGTTGTCTTTACATTGTTCCATACTTCTGAGAATGTCCTACAGGCTTATCAATCTTTGCTTTTAAATATCCACCTTGATACATTTTTACGTTCATTAAGGGAAAAAAAAAAAAGCCTATGAACACAGGAATAGGAATCGGGAGACCTGGGTTCTCTCCCTTTTAGTGCCACAAAGCTACTTTGTGACCCTGCTGTCAATAAGTCATTTGGAGTCTCCATTTCTCTCAATTGTAAAATGAGGATGGGCTGCTTCTACACATTTCATAGGGTCATTGCAAGAATAAAATGAGACAATGTAAATGCTGTGCTTATGTGCTTGTACAATACCAGAAGGCGTTTTATGCTTGTACAGAGAAGAAATGGAAATTGTGTCTCAAAAGATGCCAAATGACTAACTGCACACGGCACTGAAAACGCCCTGGAAAAGGCTAGCCAGTCTATTTACCCTCTCTTACAAGTCTCTATACAATGCACAGGAGTTTTACGTAAGCAAGGTTTGAACTCTAGACATCTCATATACTTAGCTATGATTTGTAACATTTAATAAGCTTTATTTCACAAAGATTTTCTGTTATTTTGCTTGCATTTAGGAGACACTCTCACAAGAGGCTGGTGGAGTTGCTATAAGTATGAACCATCATGCAAACGTGCTAATCTAAATGAGACCTTATCATTCTAATTCTTTCCTAGGCTAAAAGCAATTAGAAAAAAACATGCACTACTACTATTTCAGCAGTCTGTCTGATGTAAAAGATGACACATTGCCCTGTGTCATTTCTGGCTGCCAGGGAGAATGTATCATATTAGCAAGCACTCAGGAGTTAACACTACTTGAGTTTGAATCCCAGTTCTATCAATAACTAGCTGTATAATAATGGTTAAGTTATCTAACCTTTCCAAACCCATTTCCTCATTTATAAAATTCGGATTAATAGTGGTATCTAACACTCTGAGTTATTGTGATTAAATAAAATTACATTCACAAAGCACTTTTGCGCATAGCCAAATCACAGTAAACACCATTAGTAACCTTAGTGTATTAAGTGTTTACTGTATACTATGATCAATGCCTAATACACACCCACACCCACCCACATATACGCTCATAGTGATTATGTGAAGTATTATCACCATGTTTCAGAGAGGTTAACTTAACACAGCTAGTATGTGATATAACACATCTTAAAAACCCAATATGGCCTAGGTCCTAACTTCTTTTCCTTCTATATATAGCTATAATATTTCAAAATAAATAACACTTCCTATTAATGTCCTGTCTCTCAGTATATCAAAATAATTCCCCAGATATTTAAGTTCTTCATTAGATATGTTACTGCATAACTTTATTAACATTTTTCAATTTAAGGAATAATCCCATCTAAGAGTCAGTTTATCTGAGGTGATAGGGTGCATTAAAGGGTTCTTTAAGCCCTTATATACATCAGATCAGATAAAACTTGTTTTGTTTCTGTTTGGAATTATAAAAATCTCCGTAATACCAAATACCAGTTTTTTAAGTAACACATAAACAGACAGATATTAACATGTATATAAACAAACACAAACAGACATGGTGATTTCACAACTTATCTATTTAAAAGAGGGACGTAAAGTGGTTTTACTAAAATGTGGGATTATCCAATTGCCAGTTCACCTGTTAGTGGAGCCCCATGAAAAGTCTGTGATCCCTGATATCCATCAGGCACTGCATCTGGTCCATAATTCTCTGTGGGCCAACGATGAGGGGATGCTGAGTTACTGCTATTTAGTTTCAATTCCTGCATTTCTTTCTATTGGAAGAAAAAAAAAATTTTAAAGATTTAATTACACTATGACATGGTAGACTTAATAAATATTTTAAATTTAAATACTTTGATGATGTCCTTTAAGAGATTCTATTTCCAATGAGATCTGGCTATCAGGAAGTGACTCAAAAACATGATGCTGAATATGTTAAAATTTATAGTATCTGCTCCCATTCTTTCAGTCCTTAGTACCATCTACCCAATCCATTCATTCTAAATCTAACCTAAACAACCGAATAACCTCCTAAATGATCTCATCTTCATTTCTACTTTACACTTACCTGTATTAATCCTTCTGAAGTTCAGTTCCAGCCAAGAAATTTCCCCGCTCAAAACAAGTACCTACAAATTAAATTTCTCCAACCTTCACAGTCCTCAAGAGGTACTACCCTGACCATCTTTCCAGTGTCTCCTTTCCGCACTGCTTTACTCTTCAGTCCATCTGGACTACTCAACATTCCACATTGCCTCCTGAAACTAGCAGTCCACTTATCCACATGTTGTTAACAAAATACCATTAATTCTCGTTGATGCTCAAATGCTCCACCAGGGAAGGGAACACAATTAATATTTGGACAGAATTTATTACATATATAATAATATGTTCCAGGCATTTAAGTTCTTAATTAATCCTTACACAGGTAAACAATATTAACTCATATCTTAAAATGAGAAAAAGATATGCAGAAAATGGCACAGCAGAAATGGTGACTCCAAAAATGTTTTCGTAACACCACTCTGCTGCCTAGATAGGATTCAGATATATTGCCTTCTAATGTAGCTATGTAGCTAGCTCTCTGATTTCTGCTAAAGACTATAATAAATGACAACATCCTACCCAACTCCAAAACCTACAAAATATCCCCTTGCAAAACAAGGACACTCCTAAGAAACGGAAATAATCAATAAAGTATTTCTTATTCTAAAGAAACTGTAGTAGTATCAGATACCAGGTCAATTTTGAAAACAGTTTCAAACTTCTCTATACCAACCCAGACATCCAACAAGTTATAGCATGTGAGATCAGAGCAGAGATAAAATATCTTTTTTATTCCGCAAGTGTTTCAAATAAAAATCCCAGAAAGACATAACTCTGAGGTCCAAAACTCTCAATTTTCAAGCTAAATAAAATTTTCCCTACTCATCCATCTCCTCTGCCTAGTCCAGACACTCCATATCCAAGAATAAGAAATTGGTGGAATCAACTGGAAAATTTTACTGGTCACTACTGATAATTTGGACCACAGTGTTGAACTTGCAATCAGTTCTATAATCATAATTTTTAAGATTCAAAGTACTGGAAAATGTGATAAGAATTGGTTTCAACAATTCTCTCGCTTTACACTTTACAGATGAGAAGCCAATGGACATAAAGGTAAGGAAGCAATTGGCCCAAGATCATTAATTAATGGTAGAGTCAGTATTAACACCCAGCTTTTCAGGCTCATGAACTAGTCTACTATACTTCCAGAGAATACAACACTGGGTGCCTGAAACCTCTATGTTAAATCACAATTGTATGTAATATCATAAGCCACAATTACACAAAATTATATACAAAATCTTTGTGCAAGCCAAGGAAACAATCATTAGAGCAAACAGACAATCTACAGAATGGGAGAAAATGTTCACATGCTACACATCTGATAAAAGGCTGATAATTAGACTATACATGGAACTTAGGGACGTCAGCAAGAAAAAAAAAATCAAACAACCCCATTAAAAAGTGGGCAAAGGACACAAACAGAAACTTTTCAAAAGATAGACTAATGACCAACAAACACACAAAACAATGCTCAATACCTCTAATCATCAGGGAAATGTAAATCAAAACCACAATGAGATATCACATAATTCAGTGAGAATGGTTTTTATCAAAAAGTCCCGAACACAAATGCTGGCATGGATGCAGAGACAGGAAAACTCATACATTGCTGGTGGGACTGAAAACTAGTATAACCTCTATGGAAAGTAACATGGGGATACCGCAAAGAATTAAAACTAGAACTACTATTTGATCCAGCAATTCCACTACTGGATATTTACCCAAAGGAAAAAAAGACAGTCTATAAAAAAGACACTTGCAGCACTCAAATGTTTATAGCAGTACAATTCACAACGGCAAAGATGTGGAAACAACCCAAGGGCCCATCAATACATAAGTGGATTAATAAAATGTGGTATGGGTATATCATGGAGTACTACCCAGCCATGAAAAAATGGTGAACTAATACCTCTTGTATCTACCTGGATGGAACTGGAGACCACTCTTCCAAATATCACAAGAATGAAAAAACAAACACCACATGTACTCACCATTAAATTGGAACAGATCAACATTTATGTGCACATATGGAAATAATGTTCATCAGAAATCAATCGGGGGGGGGGGGAGAAGGGGATGAGTAAATTTACATCTAACGGGTACAATGCACACTATCAGGGGAAAGGCACACTTAAAACTGTGACTCAAACAGTACAAAAGCAATTTATGTAACCAAAACATTTGTACCCCCATAATATCATGAAATTAAAACAACAAAAAACTTAGTACAAATTCAAAAAATTTTTTCCATCCAAACAGTATTTTCTAAGTTTCACACACTGTTGATCACACTGTAATAATTGCCACAGATCAGGATATCCTTGACCTAATATTAGAAGTATGAGAAATTTAGTTCTCGCCCAACATGCATGAAAGTACCTACTTGTATTTCGAATTTCAAAGAAATAAAGCTCCTTTGAATCATACAGTTAAATTAAGATTATGTACATATAACTATTTTCTTACATAATTAAGTCACACTCACAAAAGTATTAAAAAAGATAAAAACTTTTTGAAGCTTGGACCACTCTTTCAATTCCTAGCTATAAATTTAACACACACCTGATCCACAGCCTATCTGTGAATGATCTCATAGACCAAGGTCTGATCATTTCAGTGGTTCGATCACTTGCGAACCTCCTCTGTGCCAAGAATTGTGTTATATTTTGGATAAAAGACTTTACCTTTGAAGGACTCAAATTTTGTTTGTGAGGACACAGAGACATATGTAATTTCAAAACTATGGTAAAGGGTCAAGACAGAGATCTGTAAAACATGTTGATTCCACAGTAGGATGGGAAGAGGACATTTTGACCAGCTTTAGAAAGAAGTGACGGAATGGACAGGGAAAGAATCTTGAAGTAAGATGCACAATTAGTGAAAGTGAATGACTTACCTTAATGGCCTCTACTTGTTGGCAAATAATTTTCAGTAAAGAATTCTGATCTTCTGCCCATCGAGGTGGTGTTTTGGGAGAATACTAAAAAACAGAAAAAAAAAAAATAACAACAGTACTTAAAACACTTAGAATAGGCCGGGTGTGGTGGCTCACGCCTATAATCCTAGCACTCTGGGAGGCCAAGGTGGGCGGATTGTTTGAGCTCAGGAGTTCGAAACCAGCCTGAGCAAGAGCGAGACCCCGTCTCTCCTAAAAAATAGAAAAAAATTAATTAGACAACTAAAAATATATAGAAAAAATTAGCTGGGCATGGTGGCACATGCCTGTAGTCCCAGCTACTTGGGAGGCTGAGGCAGAAGGATTGCTTGAGCCCAGGAGTTTGAGGCTGCTGTGAACTAGGATGACGCCATGGCACTCTAGCCT
>CAUYSK010001902.1:0-50833 GCA_963575035.1 Avahi laniger
GATCAACACATAAGTGCATATATAAGAATAACATCTATTGGATGTTGGGCAGGGGGGAGGGGGGAGGAGGGAGGAGGGGACGGGTATATGTGTACACAAAGAGTGCAATGCGCACCACGCAATGGGATGGACATATTTGAAACCTGGACTGAGGGGGGGGAGGGGGGCAAGGAAAACACACGTAACCTAAACATCTGTACCCTCATATTATGCTGAAATAAAAAACATAAAATAAAATAAAAAAGAAATGAAGTGATGAAAAAAAAAATTCCTTTCATGCTAGATTCCAAGTCTTGATTTCAGCCCAAAATTGACAGTTCAGATGATAAAGATATATTAATAGAAAAAGAAAGGATGTGAATCAAATTTGTGTGGCCAGAGTGATAAATTGATACATTTTTTTGGTTGTTAGTTTTATTTTGCTTTGGGATTGGCAGGGAAAGACTAATTTTTAAAAAGAGTGAGGAAGATCAGACAATGAGTGTTTAGCCCACTGATCTTGAACACCAGATGCTGACAACCTCAAGCTGTGCCGCCACTTATCACAGGAAGTAACCTACCTTGAAAGAGACCACAACAGCCTCTGTGTCACTGTTTCTAGTAGTGAAGGAGGAAAACCTACATGTGCAAGAGCAGGGGGGTGGGTTTAATAACTTACAGTTGGAGCCAGGCAGGTAGTGCGTACCTGTCGTCCCAGCTACTTGGGGGGCTAGGGCAGGAGGATCACATGAGCTCAGGATTTCAAGACTGTAGTACACTGTGATCACACCTATGAATAACCACTGCCTGGGCAACATAGTGAGACCCCATCTCTAAAAAAAAAATAATAATAACTTATAGCCTAATCAGATTGTGGAATGCAATGCAGCCCTTAAAATGTTTTCATAAAAGAATAATGGAATGGAAAGATATTGATGATATATTAGTGTTAAGTAAAAAAATGAAAAATAAAAAATATGTATGGTATGATGATAATTCAGCAAAACCAAAAGAAAATTATATATGCATCAGGAAAAAAAGATTAGAATTTAACACCAAAATATTAAGAGTATAATAGTTTTCTGGGGGAAGTTGCTATTTCTGTGTTTTCTAAGACAAATTATAAGAAAAAGGTTACTAAAGTAAAAAAGGGAATTAAAACAAGTTTCAGTTTTTTGGAAGGGGGTCCCAAGGAGCTAGAGGGTAAAGGATATGTGTACACCACAAAGCATCTATGACCAGGCATGTCCAGACACACATAAACACACACATGCCTGCAAGCCTAGCCAAAGCCAGAGTACAAACAAGCAAAGCTGGAGAGGGAGCTGAGTAGAGAACGTCAGTGATTAAAATAAATATTTTACAATAAAATAGGATTTCAAAGCACTTTCCAAATAGTAATAGTAATAATAATACTGTTTATAACTTCCTAACTTTGGAGTTAGGAAGAAACCCCAGAGCTCTTTAGAGGCAGGGTGGCTTGCCTAAAGACGGCCAGGGAGAGTGCCAAAGGAAACAGAGACTCTTCCTTGCTCCCCAAGCAGGAGCCACACATAGTCTCAAGATCAGAAGTGCAGGACGTGTGGGTGGCAGGTGGGACACAGAAAGTTGTGAAAGTCCAGGCATAGAATAAAACAAAATCACTACACATCTGGTTATGACTGCTCCAATGAACTTACAAAAGAGCTAGACCAGGATATAATTCTCTGGGGCGGTGCCTGGAAACCTTTTTATTTAAAACTTCTAAAACAGCACTCAGCTTACAAGTTAAGTAAACAGGCCAGCAGAACAAAGAAAAAAGACAGAAAGTTAGGGGAGATCAGAGGAAGGTGAAATATTCCCAGTGGGAGGGCCAGGGAAGGACGCTTGGGGAGAGTGTCTTTGAGCTAAGACTTGCAGGACAGATTGGAGATGGAGGCTAGAACAGGAAGGACGCAAGAAACACTAACTCAGAAGAAAAGGACAGGGAGGTCACAAGCGAGCCATTTTTCCAGATCTCAGCATGCCTAAGGGAGTATGGGGAAGGATGGAACCACATCATGTATTTTCAATGTCAAGTTTAGGAGTTTGAACTCTGGACAGTAGAGGAGACCAAGGGGTTTTGAGTAAGTGAGGGTCAGCGCCAAGGCCATGCAGTAACATTGGTCTGGTAGCAGTTTGTAAGAAAGGTTGAAGCAGTAGTACATAAAAGTAGGCATACCGGGTAGAAGCTAAAAAGTGACAGGGACATTTAAGATGATGGTCTTACAATTCAGTAATTAGAAAACAACCTAATCAAAAAATGGGCCAGAGTGTGATGTGAACAAGTATTTTTTGAAAGTAGCCATACGCTTGGCTAGTAAGCACATGAAACACTGCTCCACGTCGTTAGTCATTAGGGAAATGAAAATTAAAACCACACTGGGGCCCGGGCGCCGAGGCTCACGCCTGTAATCCTAACACTCTGGGAGGCCTAGGCAGGTGGATCGGTTGAGCTCAGGAGTTCGAGACCAGCCTGAGCAAGAGCAAGAACCCGTTTCTACTAAAAATAGAAAGAAATTAGCTGGACAGCTAAAATTATATCAAAAAAAAAAAAATTAGCCAGGCATGGTGGCACATGCCTGTAGTCCCAGCTACTCGGGAGGCTGAGGCAGGAGGATCGCTTGAGCCCAGGAGTTTGAGGTTGCTGTGATCTAGGCTGACCCCACGGCACTCTAGCCCGGGCAACAGAGTAAGACTATGTCTCAAAAAAAAAAAAAAACGAAATGTTCGGGAAAGGCATATCTCTAGAGATAGACAATAGCTTGGTGGTTGTCTGCGGCTGGAGGTAGGAATGGGATTTAACCGTAAGTGGGCATGGCATCTTTATTGGGATGATGAAAATGTTCCGAAACTGATTGATGGTGATGGCTGCTCGGTAAATTCACCAAAAAATATTGAACTGTGCACTTGAATAGGGTAAATTTTATCATAGGTAAAATATGTCACTAAAGCTGTGTTTAAAAAGAGATGGGGGCCGGGCACGGTGGCTCACGCCTGTAATCCTAGCTCTCTGGGAGGCTGAGGCGGGCAGATTGTTTGAGCTCAGGAGTTCAGAACCAGCCTGAGCAAGAGCGAGACCCCGTCTCTACCAAAAAAATAGAAAGAAATTAATTGGACAACTAGAAAATATATAGAAAAAAATTAGCCGGGCATGGTGGCGCGTGCCTGTAGTCCCAGCTACTCGGGAGGCTGAGGTAGGAGGATCCCTTGAGCCCAGGAGTCTGAGGTTGCTGTGAGCTAGGCTGACGCCACGGCACTCACTCTAGCCAGGGCAACAAAGTGAGACTCTGTCTCAAAAAAAAAAAAAAAAAAAAAGAGATGGGAGTGGCACAAGAGAGGGTGGGAGCGAGTGGTCCGTTTGAGAACCTCCACATCAGTCAGCGGGGCCTGGATCCGGAGCAGACAGGGCTGATCCGGGGGCATGTGAGCTGGGTGAGAGAGACGGAAATAGCGTTTCCTGCAAGAAAAGGGGGATGACCATAATGTGTTCAATTTAGAAAAAATACAGCCACAATAATCCAAGTATCTTTTCCCTCTGAAGCAGAAGTCCCGGAGTCAACCTGTGTGCCCCTTCCCAGAGTCCCAGCACGTCCAGCTGGGATCTTGTGGGGTCTCTCTTCATGTCGGGCAGAGCGTCTTGGGAAAGTGAACCCCGACACTGGGAAGGGTGTCACAAGACACTGGCTGATTGCTGCTGGGAATAGAAGAGACTTTAAAAAAAAAAACAGCTGAGACCACGGGCTTATTTTTAAACAAGCTGTGACATTAGGATGTCTGTAAGGAACTGCTGGAACGAGGTCGCTGTGGCTAGAGGGGGAGTGCTGTCTCCAGCTAAGTCACATGAGCCTCAGCAGGTGCAGGGCTGCTGGGAGCAGCTGCGGGAGTCAGGCCCCTCCAGAGTCAGCTGTGGGCATGACCAGCAGAGAGGTACACGCAGCCCAGGGAAGTGCTTCAAAGGCCATGGTGGAGACTGGGGAGCCACCCAAGGACCTATTCAAGGTAGAGAGGGATTTGCAGGGGGTGCGGGAGTCCAGGATTTCCTGCTGTGAGGGTTTACAGTCAAGACCTATCTTTCTAAGCAGCGTTATTGTTCAGCACACCCTTGACTGCCGTTAGCTGTGTGCTGCCAGAGGCCGGGTACCAGCACAAGAGGCCCCTGGTACTCCTCTGCATTGCCAAAGCCTCTACCATCACTGCAGCAAACAGTCCCTTGGTCACCTCCCCCTTGATCTCAACAGCTGTGCGAGATCTGCTGTCACATCTCCATCACCCAAAGAAGTCTTCTCAGTTCTAAACCTCCACTAGAAAATCAACAGTTCTGATCTACTCACATTGGGCTCATTGGACTCATGAGCTGGAAATGCAGTGTCTCGGGATGGATGGAAGACAAACGACCTTTAGGGGAAAAAGGAAGGGGATCAGGTGTTCCTGGGTGGGGAACGGCGGCTGCTCACACTGTTTCTTACAAAAAGCCTGAGATGAAGATCAAATTGTGATCCTTCTTGTTACTTTTCTAATATTTAAACAAAAAAATCACAAGATGTAAATGTAAAGCCTCGTTTAAAAACAGCATAAATAAGTGTCAGGGAATTCAGGAGTTATGGTTTCCACAGCAACATTCACGTGACCATGCAACTACTATGAAATAAAGGAAATTAAGCATTTATATTGCCCTTGACATTCAGCCATATGCTAAGCAATCATTTTATTGGTTTATAATTCCTCACAGCCACCTGTGAGGGAAGCAGCCTTCTCACTTCCACGTTAAGAATGGGTAAACCAAGTCCCGGGAGAATAATGATCTGCCCAGAGAACCCCCGGCCACAGGACTAGCCGGCTAATCCGAGTCTCCACGTAACCGCAGGCTGCAGGAGGAATATCCCTCGCAGGGTTGCACAGAGTGCACGAAGACTTAATCATCATCAAATGCCACTGTGCACGCATTCTGCTAGCGCGTTCTTTCCAAACCCCGGCCAATGAAGACTGAGTCACAGGTAACTAAAGAAGCAATAATAAAAACCAGAGGCCTCACAGTGCTGAGTGGGCAAAACAGGTGAAGAGGGAATGAGAAGAAATACCTGCGGCCTTGGTTCAACTGTGTTCTCATGTAGCCAGCTTCACGGCCTGCACAGGTCTGTGAACATGCACTACCAGAAAGAAGGGGGGAAGTTCCCCCACTGGTTCAGAAGAGTGAGGAGCAGCACATACCCAGGGCCTGCAGAAAAGAAGCTGTGCCTCGCAGACCAGATTACCTTCGGGTAGTTTCACTTATTTGATAGATAAAAAGACCCCACTCGAGGTGAGAGAGATTTATTTGACAAAGCTTTTATTGTAGAGAATCTTAGCAAATCTCATCTCTCCGATGACCACAGGTGCATGGATTAAAAGTACAAATTGTGACATGCGACCCGCAGTCCAAAGGCATGGAGGCCTGAGGCCGACGGTGGCTCTGGCCTCATCTCTCATCTTAACGGAGGATCTTTAAGGAGGAGTAGAGAGCAACAGATGAAATGCAGAGATGAGCTCAATTGAGAGGTGTTGCCAACACTCCTGCAGAAAGTAAAATAAAGTGTGAAAATGAGAGTCTCAAAGGTACCAGAGAATCAAAAGCACAAAGTCAAGCCAAAACATCAAACTTCCTACATCAAGGAGACAGCTTCTGAGCCTCAGCTTCTGCACGGTACACATTTAGAAAGCAGGTCTTCCCAAAGACAGCAAGAGATGATAGGCTCAGAATCAAGGTAAACCTTTGCTACATTAAGACAGGCCCACTTCCTACAGGAAGCTTCTTCCAGTTAGTCCCAGGTATCCATAACAATCTCCACAATCCCTCTGGGACTGCAGTCTCATCTCCCGATAACACCATAGCTGTGCTTGAGCTGTATACGGATCTGTTTTCATTTGCCCTCTTTTCTCTATAAAATTGATGATTCCTTGTGTTAGTCCGTTTTGTGTTGCTATAAAGGAAACACCTGAGGCTGGGTAATTTGTAAAGAAAAGAGGTTTATTCGGCTCACCGTTCTGCAGATTGTACAAGAAACATGGCACCAGCATCTGCTTCTGGTGAGGGCTGCAGGGATCTTCCAATCAAGGCAGAGGCTAAGGGGGATGCGGTGTGTCACATAGCTAGAGAAGGAGAAAAGGAGGTGCCAGACTCTTTTAACACAGTGACTGCCACACTAGAAAAAAAATTTTTTCCTTGGGGCCATAGTGTTTTATTACAAAAATAGAATAAAAACTTCGAAAACAAAACGTTCCTTTCTAATTTAATGAAAAATTTGTTATTTTTTATTGTTTTCTGTGCATGTGTTATATGCAACTTGAAAAGTAGTTCTCTCAGCTCCCAAGGTGAAGAGATGTGTGAGTTACATATGCTTCATGAAGCCCCAGGCTCAAAACTAACGTGAGTTAAATACAACTCACGTGGCAGTTAATGTGTTAAACAACCAGCTCTCATGTGAGTTAAATTCACTCATTACCAGGGAGAGGGCACCAAGCCATTCATGAGGGATCCGCACCATGACCCAAACACCTCCCACCTAGGCTCCATTTCCAACACTGGGGATCAAATTTAAACATGAAGGCCGGGCACGGTGGCTCCCGCCTGTAATCCTAGCACTCTGGAAGGCCTAGAGAGGAGGATCGCTTGAGATCAGAAGTTCGAGACAAACCTAAGCAAGCCTGAGACCCTGTCTCTACTAAAAATAGAAAAAACTAGCCAGGTGACTAAAAATAGAAAAAATTAACCAGGCGTGGTGGCACGTGCCTGTAGTCCCAGCTACAGGCGAGGCTAAGGCAGGAGGATCACTTGAGCCTAGGAGTTTGAGGTTGTTGTGAGCTCTGATGATGCCACTGCACTCTAGCCTGGATGACAGAGTGAGACTCTGTCTTAAAAAATTTAAAAATTTAAAAAAATGTTTTAAATTTCAACATGAGATTTGGAAGGGCCAAATATCCAAACAATATCATTCCTAAAGAGTTCTAAAGTCAGTGTACAATGCTAAGGTGCAAAATGATTATTAATTACAGAGCTCTGACTTAAGATTTGAGGTGTCCACTTAATGGTACAAAATTATGTGCACAATCCCCATTAAACTGGGAGCTCCCTGAGGCCAGTAGTCAGGTCCTTAATCTTTATGTCCCTCACAGCACAGCACTGGGTGTGGCTCTTATTACATATATATGGAGAAAATCTATGTGTATTATGTTTCCACTGCTTTGCTTTTCATGTGAAATCACTCAGTTGAAACTTAATCTAAAATATTGCATTCTGTTCTGAACATCTTATAGCCCAAAAGATAAATGTAGTGTATGTTCATGGTAATTAAAGAACTCAGAAGGAATGGCTTAAATGTGAAGATTCAAGCAACTAGAATATGTATAAAATCTAAAAATAACTATGATAAAACAAGACTCTTTTCAGTAAGTCCATTTCTAGGGGTGAGAACGAAGACAGAAACACATCTAGTTTAGGAGATCAGAAAGGAGTGATGGGTTTAAATTAAAGTTAAGAAAGTATAGGCAAGCTTTCAAGGTAAAAATGACTGAAAATCTAGCAGACTGCGAAGGCATCTTCCTTAGTTACTGGAGGCAAGCCCATCACTGCTGAATTTCAACTGGCCCCTGGAAGATCCTCTACTGTAATACTCAATTCTCTGCCAGCATCGAACATTACTCTTCAGCAGTTGGGTCTTCGGAATAATTTATACTAAGTGATTAGGATTTCCCCCATTCTTCTATGGGTAAAGTTAACATAATTATTTCACTTATCACCCTGAGGAACTCCAAAACACAAAAAGGCTAAATGATATGCCCAACATCACAAAAGACGTTAACATGTCAAGGAAAGGGTTAGAATTCCAAACTGCAAAGCACTTCTTACCTCTCTCTTTGCTAACAGTGAGCATGTAATGTTACTATTCCGGATTCCCTGACCCAGAGACCTACTCCTGGCTTGTGTTTCAAACTCCCAAGCATTATGTTCAGATAATCTTTATTTTTATGTTATTGACAAAGATACATGGATTTATTGAAACCTTTCCCTCATGCACATTCATATAGCTGAGATCCCCAGAACTGCTGTTTCCACTTCTTGGGGGTGGAGGGCAACGTAATCTAACGTTTAAGGTCTCGAACTCCAAAGTCAGACAACCTGAGTTCAAATTCTGGCCTCACAGCTTTCTAGCTATGCAACCTTGGGCAAGGTACTTAGCCTCCGTATTCTCCCTCCTCATCTATAAAATGGGGATGGATAATAAGGCTTGCCTCATGAGGACTAAATTAAGTAATTTATATGAAAAGCTTAGGACAGGGCTTGGTACTTAGTATACCTTGATAAAATTTCAGCTATAAAGTCCAGCACCTGCACGTTTGCAAAAAAATAAATAAATAAAAAAATTCAGCTACAATCATTACATTTTGGTGATTGGAGGCAGACATTCCCACCACTTGGGGACACTGAAGTCCGACAGACCTTAATCCTTGAAATCAGTCTGCGTCACTGACCTCTTTCTTGGAGAAAGTCATTTTCCACCAAAAAGGTACAACTGGGGAAAAAGCAAGAAGAGAACACAGAGTGGGCATTTCCTGCCTCCGGTGGATGGCCAGCCCGTTCTCCGCTCTCAGGTACTGCCTTGGTATTCTGGGAGTGGGAGGCCTGGGGACCACGTTGCCCAAGTATGCCAGCCGGGAGCAGTCCAGGTTAGACTGGGCGATGAGAGACACTGAAGTGACATTTGGACAATGGGAGAGATGCGAGCCTTCCTTTTGCTCCCCCTTCAGCAGCGGGCAAACACGGCAGCTTGCGTTTTGCTCTGGCATTGGAGCGTGTCCCCAGTGCTGCAAGCAAATGTGACATTGGCAATGGTTCCTGCAGGTTCTGAAACTTCCCGTTTCTCTGTAGCTAGTGGTGAGCCCGCGAGGTACGCATGTCTTTCCCTCACCTTTGCACCTCCAGCCTTCCAGTGACTTTGCAAACTGCTAACTCCTTGTATTAAATCTCTTCTTGCTCTAAATACCTAAAGAGGTTTCTGTTTTTCAGATTAATTCATTGCGTATAAGGTGGGCAGTTTCAACATATTTATTCAACAACTATTTATTCAGTACCTAAGAGCAAGGCAGTGTTCTGGGTGTTAAGAACACAGCAGCAAACCAAACAGAAGGAGACCTGCCCTCCTGGAACTTACATTTTAGTGGAAATAAATGAATAACAAATATGTTAGGGGGTGATAAATGCAGGGCAAGGAGGATAGATAGTGTGGGGCGGGGCAGGGGGTATTATTGTATAGGGTCGTTGGAGAAGGCTCCTTGCTCAGGTGAAACCTAGGCTGAGACCCGGAGGAGGTGAGGGAGCAGTGGTGCAGCGCAGGTGGCTGTGCGGGCACCAGCAAAGGGAATGGCAGGAACTAAGGCCCTGAGGCAGGAGCGGGCTTGGCTTGGCCTATTTGAGGAAAAGCAAAGTCGAGAGGCTCTTGTGGCTGCAGAGTCAGAGGACAAGAGTAAGAGGTCACTGCAGAGGGATAACAGGGAGCCAGCACCGCGTGGGCCATTGTGAGGGCTTTGGCTTCTCCAAGTGAGATGAGAGCCCATGTGGAGGGTCTTGAGCAAGAGGAGTGACAGTCTCATTTATGTTGTGTTCAGATCACTATGACTACTGTGTTGGAAATAGAGTGACAGGGGCCACAGCAGAAGCAGAGACCAGGTAGGATGTCGTTGGAATAATCCAGATGAGAGATAAAGGCAGCCTGGACCAGCCCAGCAGCCATGGAGGTGGTCAGTGCTGGCTATATATAGAGACAGGTGTATTTTTTAAATTGTAGTAAGATGCATAAAAATTTGCCATCTCAAGCACTTCCGAGTATACAGTTCAGTGGCATTAAGTACATTCACACTGTTCTGTGACCATCACCTCTGTCCGTGTCCAGAACTCATTTCATCTTGCAGAACTGACACTCGGTACCCCTGAAACCATAACTCCCCACCCCTCTACCCCAGCCCCTGCCCTGCACCATTCCACTTTCTGTCTCTGTGAATTCGACTTCCCTAGGAACCTCAGCTAAGTGGAATCATACAGTATTTGCCCTCCTGTCACCGGCTTAGTCCCTAAGCATGACATCCTCAATGCTCGTGCCTGGGGCTGACCGTGTTCAGAAGGCAGACTCTGGCAGCTCGGAGGGGGAGTGAGCGGGAGAAAGCCAGGAAGCAGGGATGCTTCCAGGATCTGGGGCCGGAGCTGGGAGAGTGGGATGCTCAGTGGAAAGCTGAGACATCAGTCCTCGGGACGTCCAACTTCTGCCGTGTCCTCCCGTCCCTTCCTCAGCCCCCACCACTGCCCCAGCTCCTGGGGGGCAGAGGAGTCTCCAGGCCTTGCTACAGCTCATACGTCAAAAAGGGCCTGGTGAAACATTTAAATCGTTCCATCATCCAAATGAGGTAAATGAGGGGAATTTGGATATTCCTCCTTCCCTCCCCCAGTGTCAGTGAAACAGAAAACAACCTGGGGGGAGAATAATACAGGAGAACGAGTGAGTGTCTCGGTCACCCATCTGTGCACCCTCAGAGTCAGCAGTGCCCTGAGAACTGCTGTGTGGTAAGAGGCGGAGAGAATCATTTCCACATCATCTTAACCTAAATAAGGATGAGTGTCCAGCAAGAAAACTTTCTCACTGAATCCAGCCCCGTTGCCCGGCGGTTCCGGCCCTGCTCCGCAAATGAGATCTGAGAGCGCGCTGCTTTCACCTCTTTCCTCTGCCCACAGCCGCTCCCCTTTGATCAGCGGTCCTCTCCCCGTAACTGGGGTGCTGGCAGGAGTGTCCTCTGCCTCTGGTCTTGCCCCATCCCTGTGAAGTCTTACACGGAACTGCAGATGAATCCTCCCAGGGCCCAGCTTGGCGGTGCTGTTCCCTGCTCTGAGCATTACCGGCTGCCGTTGTCTAGGGCATCAGTTCCAGGGCGGGAAGGATGCCCTACGGGGCACGTTAGACCTTCTGGAGGAGCCCTTTCCAATGACACCCACCCCCTGGAGAGTCTCCCTGGCCTGTGCCTTCTGTCTCGATCTAAGAATCATGGGTCTGCAGAATAGACTTTGCATGACCTTCAAGGCCCTCCCTGAGCCAGCCCCAACCTAACCTCACCCAGCTCAACCTCCACGACTTTTTCCCACAGACTCTAACATCCAACCAAATTGAACTGCTCATTGTTCCCAGTGCGATCACTCATGCACCTCCGTTTTTGCCTTTGCCTAGAATGGCCTTCCTCCTATCGTCACATATTCAGATCCTCCCTCCTACAATGCCCAGCTCCAATGCTACCTCCTCCGGGAAGTCCTCTCCCATTCCTCCCTCTGCGTGCCCTTGCTTTCTCCCTGAATCCCCACAGCCATCTCGTGTGGGCTCCCTTCTCATGGCTGTGACTTCCTACAAGAAGATCCTTCTCTCCGATCACACCGTGAACTCCCCAAAGTCGCCGCCCGTGCAGTCGCATTCCCGCTGGTTCCCCTCACAGGGCCTGATATGTGTTTTAGGCTTCAGGGTTTGTTAAATCAATGAACAGATGAGACAATTGTTTATTTTAGTCAAGTATACAATTAGAAAATCATTCAGCATGAGGGTTCCTGAAGATAATGGGGATCCTACTTGCTTCCCAGCCATGTGCTTGCTGCATACCATTTGTGTCATCGCATGCGAAATCCAATGAGAGAACAACAGGAAAACACATCTTCGCTTCTCTCATAGGTTTCTGTTAACTTTCAGTTCTCATTTGCCCGGTGTTTTCTCAGCCGCACTGCAGATTTTTTAATGTGTTCTCATTGGCCTATTCATTTTTCTTATTTTTGGAAAACAAAACAAAAAACTTTAGATTTTGTTCAATAGTCCTAAGAAATTCTTCCTCTAGAGAATGTCATTTAAGTCAAAACAAGGGTAAGTTACTGTAGTGAGTTGAATCGTGGCACCCAAAAAGATAGCCCCAGGCCCCAGCCCTCTGTCTCAGTCGGCTTGGGCTGCTGTCGCAGATACCACAGGCTGGGTGGCTTAAACAACAGACATTCATTTCTCACTGCCGGGAGGCTGAAAATCGAAGATCAGAGTGCCTGCGTGACCAAGTCCTGGCAAGGGCCCACTTTTAGGCTGTAGACAACTACCTTCCTGTATCCTCCCATGGCAGAAAGAGCCGGCTGGCTCTCTGGTCTCCCGTTACAAGGGCACTAGTCCCTTTCATGAGGGTGCCACCCTCATGGCCTAATCACCTCTCAACAGCCCCAACTCCAAGTACTGTCACCTTGGGATTAGGATTTCAACTCAAATATTCAGTACATTGTATCCCTGGAGCCTGTGAATGTGACTTTATTTGGAAATAGGGCTTTTAGATGTAACCGAGTTAAGAATCTGGAGATAAGATCATCGTGGACTTAGGGTGGTCCCTAAATCCAGTGACTGGTATCTTTCTAAGAGAAAGGAGAGGGAGATCTGAGACACAGGAGGGAGGGCCATGTGTAGTGGGGACAGACATGGGTGACGCTGCCACGAGCCTGGAGCTGGCAGAAGCTGGGAGAGGCAAGGAAGGATCCTCCTCCGGAACCATTGGAGACAGCGTGACCCTGCTGTCACCTTGGTTTGGGACTTCTGGCCTCCAGAACTGTGAGAAAACAAATTTCTTCTGTTCTGAGCCATCAGGTTCGTCATACCTTGTCCTGGAAACTGATGTGTTACCGCATTGCCTCAGTCCACAAAACGACTCCCAGACTCACTTCCCACCCTCACGCTAACCCTTGCCTGCAGCACGCCGGCCCCGCCTCCCGCCCTTCCCGCGCTTTCCTTTCCCTGGTCTTGCTGGGCTTTACTCTCGCACCTCCCACTTCTGGTCCCCTTCTCTTTTCTTCCTGCTTCTCTTTCCCAGCCTCCCCTCGGCATGCCGGGGGTGAGGGGGGCCCTGAACCCCGTGCCACCCCCCCGGAGTACCCCACGATGAACGCTGGGTTTATGCTTTTTATGCTTCACTCTTCATCGTGGGAGAGCAGGAACCTCTCATTTGAAGCAAAAGCCACAGAAAATAAGCAAATGACCGCGCATCATGTCATTACTGAGTCTTAGCCTGCCTCCACCCTGGCCCCCCTCGCCATCGCTCTCGTCCGGTCATCATCTCTCCTGATGCCCAGTAATTTCAGTCATTTTCTACGTGCGTTTCTGTTGCTTTCCTGAGAATTCTCATTTTCCAGAGGAGAAAAGCCACGTCGTCTTTCCCCAGCCTGGCTGGTGCGGGGGCTGATGTGCTGGGGGAGATTACGGTGTGACAAGGATGGGTTGGGAACGTGTCACCCCATTTTCTAGCGACCCTCAGCGGCAGGGAGCGAGCAGAGACAACCTAAGGGAAAGAAGAGATTTCTAATTGCTCCCTTCCCGGTCTCTCTTCTTCCCCTGCAGCCTTCCTGGGCCCCTGAGCTTTCTCTCACCCAGCCAGGAAAGAGATTGGTGAATGAAGAATAAGATGTTCTAGCAGTACACATAAAATGTCATTAAATGGCCTCGCGGGGCTCTGCTATCACCCCCCAAACCCCATTCATAAATCACCTTGGACAGGTGTGTGTGTGTGTGTGTGTGTGTGTGTGCGCGTGTGCGCGTGTGCGCGTGCGCGCAGGCAAAATTCCTCTTTTTGTGTCCTTTATCACCATTTATCAAAGAAATACATGTACAATAGTTTAAAAATCAAATAATATCAAAAGGCTTATTTTTTTCAACCCCCTGTCCCATCCATTCCCTCCCCGCCCCACCGGGCCCCCCTCCTCTGAGGTGATCGTTTTGAACTTTTTGAGATATTTACTTTCATTTTTCTAGACGTCCTTACCCTGCTGTTTCTGATAGAAACGTTCGAGACGTCAGCTCCGTACTCTGCTGTGGTGCAGGAAGATTTAGCTGTTATTCACCACACTCCCTGCTTGTCCCCTCTTCCCAGCAACGACATTAATAAAAAGGCGACCAGCTCATATTTATAGGGCTGTCACCAGGCGGCAGGCGCTGTTACCTTCTGACGTGCTAGTCCCCGCTTCCTCCCCGGCACTATGCTTCCTCGGGTCCCTCCCTGGCTGGGCTCCCTCATGGGGTCCTTCCCTTCTCCCTGCCCTCTGCAGGACGGGGCACCAGGGCTCCTCCCTCCTCCATCTGCTCTCCCCGCGCCCTGGAGGCCTCACCAGGCTCATGCCTCCGAGTGTCGTCCCTACACTGGTGGCTCCCAGGCTCCTATCTTCAGCCCTGACCCTCCCCTGACCCCAGACGCATGTGTCCAACTCTCTTGCGCACAGATAAATTTCTTCTGTTCTCTCAACAGCTGTACCTCCTGTACACCATAAAATTTCTCAGTATTCTTAGTAAGGACAGACATTCTGAATAGATGAGACTTCTAAAGACCAGGAGAGAGTTGCGACTACCGCACACATCAATTTCCATTCAGTCTTCTTTTCTCTAGATTCGATTATCTCAGCTCCTTTAGCTATTGCATAAATGGTGACATGGACAAGCCGGATCAGCAGATTAAGATTTTCACACGCAGTTATTATAATCTCAAATGAGATTTGTAATTGGCTCTTAAGGAATCAATTATTAATAGGCATTTCAATAACTCTCCTTCCACATTCAAATTGCTGAAGAGTTTGTTGTTGTTTTAAAAAGAAGGCCTTGTCATATCGCTACTCATTTTCAATTTGTGGTCATTCTGCCTCCCTCCAGACCTTTATATGCCAAACCTTGAGTCATTACAGTCATTCTTCATTTTGTCAGTTTAATCAATTTGAAGGTAACAAGAGTTTTACTGTAGAAAATAAATAATAATCCATTTTCATGTTAAAATGTTTTTAAAATAGTTTTTAAAGAAATAGCAATTTGTCAAATCTGTCATTCCATAAGTCTAGACATACTAAAATTTTATGTTTTAAATTGTTATGATCTTTAAAAAACAAAATATCTTGAAATAGTTATATCACAGGTATTAAATATCAGATATAGAAACTGCAAGACAAAATGTGAGATTAGTAAGGACAAGCAATTTTCTTTTCTTTTTTTTTTTAAAGGGCTCTGAGGAGGTGTTATGCACAGAGTCGATAAAGAATGGAAGTCTTTTGGTAGCTCAGGCGCAGATGTATCCATATGCACAGGGGTGGTGAGGGCAAGCAATTTTTTAAATTATCCTTCCAATTAGAAATTACAACATTTAATGTTCATCTGTCACCATCATTGTTATGTAGTCCCGGTAATGAATCGAATTCGAGTCTGGATCAATTGCAGCAGATAACATTTCTTCCATTTCCTCTTGAGAAAAAGGCTCACCTGGAGGGACAAGAAGGGAAAATCATCACTTACAGTCATCTGATTCTTTTTTCTTTCTCTTTCCACTAGCCGGCTAAATGGCCACAGAGCCGCACAGGCCCCCACTGTGTCCCTAAGTTACCCTCCCCGGAGCTGTACAGCCATCATATCATGATAGTCCAGACGTTCAAAAAGCATGCTGTTAATAGCCACAACAAAGTGGCTACAGTCAGCAATAAGTTATGGTTTAAAATAACTGAAAGAATAAAATTGGAATGTTCCTAACACAAAGGAATGATAAACACCTGAGGTGATGGATACCCCAATTACCCTGATTTGATTAATTCACATTGTATGCCTGTATCAAAACATCACATGCATCCTATAAATATATATAACTGCTATGTACCCATAATAAAAAAACTAAAAAATTTTTTAAAGAGCATTCTGTTGTACACCCTGGCAGATTTTGGACTTATTTTACCCTGCAGATATCATAGATCAAGCAACTTACATTAATAGAATCCATCATTTGGGCCAAAACAGCAGGAGTACATAAACACATCATGAACAAAGTTGTTTATTTATTTAAATTAAAACTATTGAAATTACCAAAGGATTAACCTGAAGCCTCAGTTTTATAGGCTATCTAATCCTTATGTTTAGTAAGAGTTTCATGAGACGATGAAATGGTTGCTGCTATACGAAATTGCTGAAGAGCAGATAACAGAGACTCGAAACTATAACGATTATATTTCTGGGTATTTTTTTTTATTTTTTTGAGACAAAGTCTCACTCTGTTGCCCTAAGTAGAGTGTCATGGCACCAGTCCAGCTCACAGCAACCTCAAACTCCTGGGCTCAAGCGATCCTCCTGCCTCAGCCTCCTGAGTAGCTGGGACTACGATTAGCCACGACGCCCAGCTAATTTTTCTATTTTTAGTAGAGATGGGGTCTCACTCTTGCTCAGGCTGGTCTCGAACTCCTGAGCTCAAACAATCCTCCCTCCTCCGCCTCCCAGAGTGCTAGGATTACAGGCGTGAGCCACTGTGCCCAGCCAATATCTCTGGATATTTCTTAGCCGGGTCTGGCCAACCTAGTGATGCCAGCTGAACGCAGTGAGAGATACGACTCATCAACTGTTTCAAAACTCCAAACTTGTTATAGTTTGGCTTAGTGTTGGTGTTCAGTGAAACCAAAAGTTGGATAGAAAATCTGTGGGCTTTAGTTGGATTCAGATAACAGCTGAGGGCCATTTTGGAATTGGTTTCACTAAGGTGAGAAGCAAACTCAAGAAGAATGTTGCAAAGGCTGTAGACTATTTAGGTTAGAACTTTGTCCCTACGTTAAACAAAAATAGAGAAACAGCCAAATCATCATCTTATCCCTAAAGAGTCTTATTTAAGTAGGTGAGTTACCAAGGCCTGAGGCCTACCTACCTTAAATCACCTGCCACTACAAACAATGCTTTCTAAATTAGAATTCAGTTACTAATATGGAAATGATTCAAATAGGGATTTTGATGACACTGAAGGTAGTGCTATCAAACAAGGGAATATGCAGAGTTCTTTTGCAATCATGCTTATAATGAAAGAAAAGAAAGAATGCCTAAAATGCTAAAAAGACAAATTCTGAATCTTTC
Source organism: Avahi laniger (assembly GCA_963575035.1). Taxonomy (NCBI): domain Eukaryota; kingdom Metazoa; phylum Chordata; class Mammalia; order Primates; family Indriidae; genus Avahi; species Avahi laniger. Next base: position 16,935 of record CAUYSK010001902.1, read on the forward strand.
TTACACCTGATCGTTAAATACTAAAACTACTGCCAAATAAGCTTCTATGTAAATCCTTAAAGAATACTAATAGCAAACATTTATTGAGCACTACTGTGTGCCAGGCACTGGCCTAAATGCCTCACATACATTAACTAAGTTAATCTCCCAGCCACCTAATGAGAGGCAAGAACTGCTCTTATCCCCATTTATACTGAGGACACACAAAGAAACAAGGCAGCCCACCCCAGCGAATGAGTGGTGAAACTGGGCTCTGAAAGCCAGCAGTCCAGCTCATGGCGCATACCCCACTGCACAAGACCTTGCTTGTAGTAAAATATAATCACACTGCTTCCTTGGGCAAGGAAAGAAATAAGTGGTATTTGATTAAGGATGAGAGGAAAATAGCTTAATGGTTAAAAGCATGAGTTTGGAAGCCAGTCTGCTTGGGTTCAGTGCTGACTGTCTCCTACTATTAAATAGCTTTAAGATCTTGAGCAAGTCACTTAACCACTCTATGCCTCAGTTTACTTGTCTATAAAAAGGAGATGATAATAATACTACTCATCGCATAGAGTTGTTAGGATGATCAAATGTGTTATTATTTGAATAGCACTTAGAACAATACCTGGCACATAAGTAGCAAAATGTAAATGTTTGTTTTAAAAAAAATTTTGAGGGTCGGGCACGGTGGCTCATGCCTATAATCCTAACACTCTGGGAGGCCAATGAGGGAGGATTGCTTGAGCTCAGGAGTTTAAGACCAGCGTGAGCAAGAGCAAGACCCCATCTCTACTAAAAATAGAAAAAATTAGCCAGATAGAAAAAAAGAAAAAATCAGCCAGGCATGGTGGCCTGCATCTGTAGGCCTAGCTACTCAGGAGGCTGAGGCAGGAGGATCGCTTGAGCCCAGAAGTTTGAGGTTGCTGTGAGCTAGGCTGATGTCACGGTACTCTAGCCTGGGCAACAGAGTAAGATTCTGTCTAAATAAATAAATAAATAAATAAATATTGAGATTGTCCCTGCTGCTAAATACTATCTGATGCAATACACATTCCTGGACACATGTGGACTTCCATCTTGTAGGAACTTGACTCAGTATGATTTATGTTTATCATATGACATCCGGGCCTTTAGAATGCATATTCTCAAGCTGATTAATGTGTCTGATGCTCTGTGGATACCATGAAAAGACTGTGCAAGTAACTTTAATCCATATTGTTATAAAGCATAGATATATTCAAAAACATTTTGTGGAATTCTGAGAATCTCAAAGCACCAATTCTTACCAGACTATTTAACTAGACTAGTCAACTGCAATTACACTTAGCTGATGGGTCTGTTATATTAAATAATTCTATAGTACTTTACATCTTACATATCACTATCAAACATATCAGTTCATATAATATGGAAGATACTTAGTCATATTTGTTGAATGATTGTAACCATGTATATTCTTGTCTGAAAATAATTGTTCTATGCGTAGTCCACTAAGATACCCAATAGTTGATCTTTAAGTATTAATACTATTAACTCTGTAAATATACCTTTTCGGAAATTATCACACAGCACCTCCAAGCAACCACACGACTGTATCGTCTCTGTATACATTGCAATCTGTTTCTGATTTCCCTATTTTTGTCAGTAGCATTACCATAACACCTGTCATCCAAGTCAAAGCCTTGTTGTTACTTTTCACTCAGCTCCCATCTTTGTCCCTAGCACTTTGTTACCCATGATGACCCCTGGATCTTGATGTAGACAGTCCCTCTGTATCAGTCCTTTCTTTCCATTGCCATTGTCCTTATTAGCATACCTTCAAAATGCTGAAATAGCCTTCTAACAGGTCTCCCTTGTCTAACCTCTTTCTCCCTCATCTAACTAACCTTCCAGCACCAGAACAGCCTTCCCACACTCACTCTTGCACCTTGTGACTCATCTGCTCAAAACCCTACAATACTTGTCCATTGCCCACAAGATGAATTCCAAAGTCCTGAGCCCAGGCTTCCACAATTTAGTCCCAGTAAATCTATCTAAATTAATTTCCTACCGTTTGCCAGCATTACCTCTGGGTGAGCTGGGCCTGTCTTCTCACAGGCTTCTGAAATACCAGGCTCATTCCTACCTCCCAGTTTTTGTTCATACTGTTTTCCCCATCTATAATGCCTCCCTTTCAGCAGCAGGTTCACCTGGTCTTCCTTTGTCTACTCATTCATTACTTAATTCAACAAACATTTGTTGAGATCTACTCTGTGTGAGGGTATTATAATGCATTAGATTTTACCCCTGCCCTAAACGACTCACCATATAAATTCCACCATGTTAAGAACCCAATTTTCTCTTTAAGTCTTCCCAGACCAAGCTTTCCAGGATGGTCCAGACTGCATTGATCTTCTGATATTTATTTTTCTATTGTCTTCTACTGTGAATTATTTTATAAGTAAGTTTTATTTCCCCATTAAGATTGTAACATCCTTATGGGAGCAGATTTCAGTAACATTATACCTTACTATACTTACTAAATGCTAAACATACAGTAAGTACACAATATTAATGAAATTGAACTGCTTTGGCCATTTTGACAAAATTCATGTTGCCTAATATAACCTAGGATTTACTTCCTTTAAAGTTAAACTAATTCTTAGGATTAAGAGGCTGATGCTTTCAAAGTCATAACAGTCCCATCAAAATTAATCCCTAAGATAGTTTTAACAATGGCGTAAGAGTTCTTGGGAGGCAGCTCTGATTGTCATGTCATTCTTACTCTCACTACCTGTATCCCATCTAATGATGGATCAAGTAAAAATGGTCAAACCAGTTATGCATGTAGATGCAGTCTTAGTCATCCCTACTCTAAACTACTCGCTCTTAGATTCTGTCTCAAGTGTCCAGTGACTCTGAATCATTCAGGACTTGATTTGTAAACCAGTGAACTGAACAAAGGAGACAGAACTCTAACGTAGTATGGGAGGAGGAGCAGTGACCAGTATGAGGATGGTTTCAAGAGACTGCCCGCCAGGCTATTGACCCTCAGGGAAAACAAATTTACACATCGGCCTAAGCAGAGAGAATTCCTAAAGGAAATGCAAGTGTGCAGGTATTATGCGTGTGTATGTGTGTATGCTCCGTGTTCACAGCAAATATATGGTTGCATTAATATAAAAATTTTTGTGTGTGGGCCGGGCGCGGTGTCTCACGCCTGTAATCCCAGCTCTCTGGGAGGCCGAGGTGAGCGGATTGTTTGAGCTCAGGAGTTCGAGACCAGCCTGAGCAAGAGCGAGACCCCGTCTCTACTAAAATTAGAAAGAAATCAGTTGGACAACTAAAAAATACATAGAAAAAATTAGCCGGGCATGGTGGCGCATGCCTGTAGTCCCAGCTACTCGGGAGGCTGAGGCAGGAGGATCGCTTGAGCCAGGAGTTTGAGGTTGCTGTGAGCTAGGATGACGGCACGGCACTCTAGTCCAGGTAAAAGAGTGAGATTCTGTCTCAAAAAAAAAAAAAAAAAAAAAAAAAATTTTGTGTGTGACTTCATATTCGATTGAGGCTGTTTTATCTGTAACTTCACCAACTGAAAAATTCTTTAAAAAGAAATTTTTTTTTTTTTTTTTGAGACAGAGTCTCACTCACTTGCCTGGGGTGAGTGCCATGGCATCAGCCTAGCTCACAGCAACCTCAAACTCCTGGGCTCAAGCGATCCTCCTGCCTCAGCCTCCCGAGTAGCTGGGACTACGGGCATGTGCCACCATGCCCGGCTAATTTTTTTCTATATATATTTTTAGCTGACCAATTAATTTCTTTCTATTTTTTTTTTTTTTTTGGTAGAGACGGGGTCTCGCTCTTGCTCAGGCTGGTCACGAACTCCTGAGCTCAGAACGATCCGCCCGCCTCGGCTTCCCAGAGTGCTAGGATTACAGGCGTGAGCCACCGCGCCCGGCCCTAAAAAGAAATTTTTTTAAAAAAGGAATTTTTATGTACTCCAATTGAAATGTTCAATCTGGTAACAGGAATTAATTTACGGCGATTGATAGTTCCTGTTTTCCAGGTTGCACACCTTTTATCTGGAGACACCCTGAATGGAATGACTGCAATTTACAGAAGCCATCGTTACACTTGGCAAAAACTATGAGGCAACAATCCCTCTCTCCTTACTTTACCCTTTGTCTTCTCAACCCCCACAAAACAGAAACCATCCCAAAACCAAAATAATAGGAAGAGTTTCATCCACTCAAGTGACTGAAACAAAAAAAAGAATAGGAAGAGTAAATAACTCTTTTGAACCAGAATGACTGATTTTAAAGTATCCTCTATAACTTTTGCATAACTATTAAAAATCATTAATTCCTTTACATAAATCACTGTTATGTTATAAATCACTCTTACCTTCTTCAGTCATATACTTGATCAGTTCTTCCTTGGTAAGAAACCCACGTTTAGCTGGATCTAAAACCTAAGGGGAAAGAAAAGATAGATATTATATTTTTTGTTTGGTGAAGAAGTTCTACATGATGAATTTTTCATATAAATATATATATATAATCTGGAGCTTACATACTTCAAAAGCTCGAAGGAGGACATCTTCTGGAACTGGTCTGTATCTACAATCATGCAATAAAATGAGTAAATGCCATAGTATTTACCTCAGTCTTTACATAATAAATGACCACCTAAAAGAAAATAAAAGCTGCTAACATACTGGGGTGATAATACTTCCCTCACTGAAATCTTTTTGGATTTCTAGACATAAAAGTTGAAAGTATCACACCCCTACAGGACATAGTTAGTGCAAAATCACTGACATATTTGATGCTGTCTACAAGCTTTTTGGAAATCAATTTATTTGGTCACAAAACCTCTACAATAAACCAACTATGGCTAAGCTAAGGCTATACTTTTGCTAGAAAAATAATTAGGAGTCTTATTTATCATTGATAATTCAAAACAGAAGATAATAAGAATGATTTATGATATTTGTAGCTTATCGGCCCTTTAATCATGCTTTGCTTGGATTAATAATAGTGTGGTTGGTATTTCTAAGCACATACCATCTGGCAGTTCAGAAGTATACTGAAAGGTTAGAAAGAAGCTATCCTAAGATTTATTGGTTAAATATAATATACAAAGTGAAAAAACCAAGTGTTTTGAAATTAATGTAATTCTGACCATTACTTTGTCTTAACAATTGCGTTTACTGGCTGGGCGCGGTGGCTCATGCCTGTAATCCTAGCACTCTGGGAGGCCAAAGCGGGAGAATCGCTTGAGCTCAGGAGTTCGAGACCAGCCTCAGCAAGAGCGAGACCCTGTCTCTACTAAAAATAGAAAAAAATTAGCCAGGCGTGGTGGCGCGCACCTGTAGTCCCAGCTATTGGGGAGGCTGAGGCAGGAGGTTCCCTTGAGCCCAGGAGTTTGAGGTTGCTGTGAGCTAGGCTGACGCCACGGCACTGTAGCCTGGGAGACGGAGCAAGACTCTTGTCTCAACAACAACAACAAAAAATGCATTAACTTATTTACCTCCTTTCTAGTAGTATTTCAGTCATCACTGGAAGAAATTTTTCGAATCGAATGTATCCAGTGGGTTCTTCATCCTCCACCTAAACATTCAATAGATAGCCATTTATTCATTCAACAAATGCAACTACTTTTTCCAAGCACTGTGCCGAGTGCTGGGGATTTGCTGGTGAGCGCACTCGGGCATGCTCCCTGCTCGCAGAGCTTATGTTCTGGTAGGGGAGGCATGTATTAACCAAGAAACAACAAAGCAGACAGACTATAGATTTACGTAAGCACAATGAAGTGAAGGAGCAAGAGTCTCAGAGGACATAAGAAAGGAAACGGTTTAGACCAGGAGATCAGAGAAGTCATTCATGAGGAAGTAACACTCAAGCTGGTTTACAAAGGATGAGCAAAAGGTAATGCGACAAAGACAGCAGGGGAGACTCTCGCATAGAAGAAATTACGGGCACTGAGACTCCCGGTGACACAGAGGAGGCTCCGAGGCTGGAGCACAGGGAGCAAGGAGGAGAACCTGTCAAGATGAGGCTGGAGAGAGAGGCAGGGACCGCCTTGCATGGCCTTATCACTCATGAAAGTGACTTTGATTGTTATCTTAAGAACAATGGGGAATCACTGAAGGTCTCATAGATGTGTGCTTTGAAAGATCACAATGGTTGAGGCTGAGGCAGCTTCTTCAGCATTCTCAGCAGATATGAGGAGGGCTTGGATTGCAGCGGTGGCCATGAAGAGAGAAGTGGATGGTTTGAAGAAATATTTAAGAAGTAAAATTGATAGTACGCGGTGCTGCATCCATTGTGGGTAAGGATGAGGAAAAGAGTAGTGTCAAGGATGATGCCCGGGACTCTAACTTGCACCACTGGGATAAGGTGATGCCTTTCCCTGAGATGAGGAACACTGAATTAGGGACCTCGTTAGGGGACCAATCACCATCTCAAGGACCAAACATCTCAAATCATAATAGTTATTAAATACCTACATGGTAAATGGAACTTTATCAGCACTAAATTAAGAGAACACTGTAGCTGAGAAAGAGAATGTTTGGCACTTGGCACTACTAGAAGAGAATGAAACAGATCCCTTCCCATGGGTTTAACTTTGATGGAAAAGCTGAACAAAACACCATGGACCTTAACTTTTAAGTCAGGCTATTTATAAGGAGCTATAAATTTTCACTCCCTTTCGAAAATCCTATTAAAAGACTCATAGATACCAATTCAATGGATGAGCTTTTAACAGATTTATTCTTTGAGCAAAAAAATAAGAAATCTATAGGATGCTGCTAAGTGGAACACACTGTCATCCAAATGACAACTATTTTTTAATGCTTACACTAGATTCACAACTAGTGTGAGTGGAGCCCTCAGACTACACTATCGGCAGAGAAAATTTAATCCATTTAATAACAGAATGATTTGTTCCAGAATTTCTGAGCCCACCAAAGCATGAACAATTGTCTTCAGCTGCCCCTAGGTCCAAGGTGAGCGTTTTGCAAATTAACATTCATACGGCTCTGATGCACTTGAGTGGCACTCTGCGGCTCCCGACCCCGGCAGCCTCTTACAAATCAAATGTCAATCTCACAAGATTACCTATGGAGTGATAATTTTAACATTAAAATCTTGAGTTGCTCTTCTGATTACTGCAGAAATTTGCTCCGGAAGCATGAACAATGGTTGCTTCCCCTTCCTCCACCCCCTTCCTCCACCCACCGTCGAGCAGATAGTCTCAACCTTTAAAAGGTCAAAACCCCTCTTTATCTTATAAGCATCCTCATCAATCTAAAACGGCTTTTAGTTCTTCCAAAGGAAAACTACACAGCTCTAGTTATAGATGGTTATAGACAGCTCTATAATTCTGTCTCCATCATGTAAGAACTCACAAATGACACATAGTATGTGCCTCGTATTGCTTCCCTGGTCCACTCATAACTCACAAATCTTCATTGATGCGAACACTGTGGTGAAAACTGCCGATCATTCTTCCCTAATAGATCTTTGTGGAGCCAAAATTATACGAAAATAAGTTAAAACAAGATATCCAACTAATCAAAATAACAGAAGAGGTATAAATTTTCTTTGGCATTTTTTAAAAGAGGGATGATGAATAAACAGAGGGCTGTGGTTAAAAAGTAAGAAGAAAAATGGTTAGGTCCATCTTCAACTTGGGTAGAAATTGTAAAAATCTTTCTATGACTCAACACTGTCTTCTAGAGGCCATATCTAATGTGTTCATTTGTACAAAAACATGTATAAGCAATAGCATTAAAAATAATATATGATAATTCTAAATATAGCATTCATGGGATGTTTAATATGTACCAGACACTATCTTATAAAAGTATTTTTATATTTAAATACCTTTTTATTGTAGAATAGTTCTAGACACACAGAAAAGTTGCAAAGATAGAACAGTGTCCTTGTTCACCTCCCCACCCAATTTCCCCTATTTTTTTTCCCCAGTTTTATTGAGGTATGATTGATGGATAATAATTGTATATATATAAGGTATACTGCATGATGTTTTGCTATACATGTAAATTGAGAAATGATTACCACAATCAAGCTAATTAACATATCCATCACCGTACTGGTTACCTTTTTTGTATGTGTGGTGAGAACACTTAAGATCTACTCTTAGCAAATGTCAAGTATACAAAAATTATAATATTAACTATAGTTACCATGGTGTACATTACGTCTCCAGAATTATTCCTCTTATAACTGAAAGTTTGTAGCCTTTGACCAATACCTCCCAATTTCCCCAACACCTGACCCTGGTAACCATCCTTTTGCTCTGTTTCTATGAGTTCAACTTTTTAAGAGTCCACTCATAAGAAAGATCATGCAGTATTTGTCTTTCGGTGCCAGGCTTATTTCATTTAGCATAATGTTCTCCAGGGTCATGCATGTCTCAAATGGCAGGATTTCCTTCTTTTTTAAAACTGAATGATATTCCACTTAGAGTGCATGCGCGCGTGTGTGTGTGTGTGTATGTGTAGACATACCACATCTTCTTCATCCATTCATCTGTCAATGACACGTAGTTTACGTATCTTGGCTACTGTGAATACTGCTGCAGTGAACATGGCAGTGCAGGTAACTCTTTGAAGTTCTAATTTCGTTTCCTTTGGGATATGTACCCAGAAGCGGTGTTGCTGAATCTTACGGTAATTCTACTTTTAGTTTTTTGAGGAACCTCTATTTTCCATAATGGCTGTACCAATTTATATTCCCACCAACAGAGCATAGGGTTCCTTTTTCTCTGCATCGTCACCACCACTTGTTATCTTTTGACTTTTTCGATAATAGCCATCCTAATAGGTATGAGGTAATATCTCACTGTGGTTTTGATTTGCATTTCCCTGATGATACGTGATTTGAGCACATTTCCCTATACCTGTTGGCCATTAGTGTGTCTTCTTTGGAAAAATGTCAGGTCCTTTGCCCATTTTATAATTGGGTTGTTTTTGGTTGTGCAATTGAATTGTATGAGTTCCTTATACTTCTTGGATATTGACTCCTTATGAATTGTCTGGTTTGCAAATATTTTCTCCCATTTCATAGGATGCCATTTCATTTTATTGATTGTTTCTTCTGCTGTGCAGAAACTTTTTAGTTTGATGTAGTCCCACTTGTTTATTTTTGCTTTTGTTGCCTATGCTTTTGGTGTTATCTGCAGCCTCAAGGCCACATGGAGTCCTCTAGATCCCCAAGTGTGGTCCCTCAACCGAATCCAAACTGGCCCTAAACACTGTTTTAAAATATAGTATATTCTCTGTTGTAAAACCCAGGAGTGGTAGTGCATGCCTATAACTCCAGCATTTTGGGAGGCTGAGGCAGGAGGATCACTTGAAGCCAGGAGTTTGAGATTAGCCTGGGCAGAGAGAGATCCTTTGTAGAGAGATCCTGTCTCTACAAAAAATAAAAAAATTAGCCAAGCTTGGTGGTGTGTACCTGCAGTCCCAGCTACTCTAGAGGCTGAGGTGAGAGGATCACTTGAGCCTAGGAGTTCAAGGCTCCAGTGAGCTATGATTGGGCCATTGCACTCTGGCCTGAGTGATGGCATGAGATCCTGTCTCTTTATAAGGAGAGAGAGAGCACGAGAGACAAGAAGAATAGGGTTGAATGGCACTTCTAGGAATCTGGAGAGGATAGGAGGTGGTTCTATTATTTCTGGTACAGGACAAGCCAGGTAACTTTGTAAGAAAAGATAAGAGAGCTAAATATGTTATGCAGTGATGGCTTAATGATTATTTAAATCCATGAATTTAAATGCCTTTAGGCTTTAATAAAAATATATCAAATATTAAACCATTCTCTATATGTGTGTGTATAGAGAGAGAGAGAGAGAAAAAGAGAGAGCGAGAGCACATTTATGGGTTAAATTGTGACCCCCTCCAACATTTCTATGTTCAAATCCTACCCCTAGTACTTCAGAATGTGCCCTTCTTTGGAGACAGGTATTTACAGAGGTAATCAAGTTAAAATGAGGTCGTTAAGGTGGGCCCTAAATCACATGACTGGCATCCTTGTAAAGGGGAAATTCGGACACAGGCATGCACACAGGGAGAGTGCCAGGTGAACATGAACGTGGCCATCTACAAGCCAAGGAGAAAGGCCTGGAATAGATCCTTCCCCCACATCCCTCAGAAGGAACTGAGCCTGCTGGCATTTTGATCTTGAACTTCCAGCCTTCAGAACTGTGAGATAATAAATTTCTATTATTTAAGCCACTTGGTTTGTAGTATACTGTTAAAGTAGCAGCTCTAGCAAACATTAGATATGATATATTTTTATCCAAATACTGATTCACTATCATCAAGCAGATGTTCTTACATCTATAAATTGGAGATTAGCAAAGCAGATATTCAAAATTCGGAAATGTATTTCACAGAGTTGATACAGAAAAAATGGTGCAGTCTAGAAATACTTTCTCCAGAAAACTCAATTAACCAATTTATAATGAAATGAATTCAAGAAAGATTCCCTAAATTATATCAGATATGTGTGAAAAGACTATAACATCACTGCCATTTCTTCACTTACAGCAAAGTCATACTGGAAAATCCACTTGACTTCTTTCTGTATTGGTTAGGGTCTTTAAAGAAACAGACATTGCCTTTCTCATAGAGAGATATCACAATATATTCCCCATGTTAGACTATGGATAGTTAAAAATATTCTTATTAAAATTTATCCTCTATAAAAAATTTTAAAAATTAAAAAAAAATTCATCCTCTAGCTTCAGCATCCTCATTTCGAATACCTACCTTATAGGGTGTTTGTGAAGGTTACACGAGATGTGACGTGAAGACAGTACAAGCTTTGTGAACCATGAGAACCTATTATGACGATGATGATGTTTTTACCAGTAGTGTACACGCTTCCAGTTGCATGACAGGTAATGATTCTTCTTCCTTAAAGAATCAATCTCTGGGGCTGAAATTTCAGGCTTGTCCTCACGGACCTACCATATAGACCTAACTGTTTATACGGAAGTTTGGCCCTGCCACCTACTTTTAAAATGCCATGTGCAATGTGGCAATTAAATAAGATAATGTATTGAATTGCTAGGCACATATAATACCTTGTCCCTCGCCCCTTGTTGCCTTGTCCCATGTCTAGAGGACAGAGTATGTGGACAAGCAGTGATGCCTCCACCGCTGCTATTTCCCGGAATGCCACTTGGGACTGAAAAAAGATGGGGAATAACAGACAGCCACCAAACTCCACATCCCTCCTCTTCAAAAGGCAAAAACAAAACAAATATATCCTGTTACAGCAAACATGAATGAAGGAAAGTAAATTAAGTCTACTTTGTTTCGTCTAAGAAGAGGGCCAGCATGCTGAAAAGGAGGCAGTAACTTGACAGTAACCTAGGCAGCATTTATGAATTGTTAAGGGAATAAAACCTCTTTGTGGGAAGATCTCCCATGTGCAGCCCACTAGAAGTACCATTTCCAGTGAATTCATCTTAATAATGCGCCAGCAGATGTTCGCTTGGATGACCAAGGCCCTGCTACGCCTGGCTTCTCCTCCTGCAAAGAATTATGGCGGAGCAGGGCACCTACAGAAAATATACTGCCTTCACTGCCACGCAGAGGGGCCCCACATTCTCAAGGCTACCACAGGCCTCAGACATTCCACAGTCTCTCTGCATCCTCTTCCCCAATGGAGATGTCTCAATAAATACATAAACACTGTGGAATTTTTTTAAAATATCGACATTTATCTGAGTCTCAAAGCTGCAGCAAATACTGCTTGTCACTCTACTTTGGAATAAGTCAGTTTCCTTCATCTACTTTGAATGTGAGGAAATATAGGCCCAGGGAGGCTAAGTGCTTCTTCGAGGTCGTCAGAGTCAGTCAGGTGTTTTGATGAGATCACAGCCTAGAGTTCTTTACTCCGTTCCTATAGAGAAAGCACCAGGCCATCTCTTATCTCATTACAGCATTATTTATTTTAATGCTGAGCCCACTGAATAGGCACAATAAAACACACAGTGAAAATTCATTTCTCCCCAGTGACATAACAATCAGTCAATAAACTGAACTGTTTCATGCTTCACAAAAAAACAAGATAATATCAGTAGTTAAGATGCTTTATAAAGCATCTACATTTCAACTAGTTCCAGGTCACCAAATAAGATATACACAATGAATTTTTTTTAACTATTCGTTGTAAAAAAATATAAAAAGCACAAGATATTTCATGTTAGGCTCTAAATAGTATATGTACAAATTTTGACACAAATCACGTTTCAAAACCAAAACATAAATACAATATAGAAAACATTTTTCTACCTTGGATAGAATAACAAAAACTCACTGGCATTTAACAAAAATGTTATCTTTACAAACAAAAATTTTTAAAGCCACCTACTTTAGAGAAATTATTAATATTTACTGTAAAGTTTCCAGAGGCTGCTGTGCAAAATAGGATATAGGATTCTTCTGGATTTAAATTTCGTTCCTATTACTGGAAGTACTAAAAATAGATTGGCTTATCTCTTGGTTGGGTTGGACCATCAGAGACTCCAAGAATCAACAGGTGGCTAAACCAGGTCATTGGTAAGGTCCATTCCAACTGCGTTTCTACAATTTCAAGGGATGGGGGGGGGGTTGAATCAGCGCCTGTCAGGCTATTAATTTCCCCATTTTAATCCTCTTGGAGCTCAAGGGGCTCCACCTACACTAATTGTTTTACCCCCTTCAGCTTCGGTTTCTCTCTGCCTAAATGTGAGTGCTGCTCCTCACCCAGTAGAGTTTTCCTGTATTTGAAGAGTCAGCAGGTATTGGAGCAATCATCCCACTAAGGTACCCCTCAACTCCATTCATACCAAAAACAATTGTTTAAAATTCTGTTGCAATAATATTGAAGAAAAAGCTTTATTCTGGGTTGAGATTAGTTTAAGCTAAGAAGCAGTGAGGTGGGAGGACCTCTTGGGACAGGAGTTTGAGACCAGCAAGGCCTGTGTCTCTGAAAAATAAAAAAATAAAAAAGTTAAAAAATTAGCCAGGCCTGGTGGCACATGCCTAGAGTTCCAGCTACTCGGGAGGCTGAGGTGGGAGGATCACTTGAGCCCAGGAGTTCAAGGCTATAGTGGGCTATGATCGCACCACTGCACTCCAGCCTGGGCGACCAAGAAAGAACCTGTCTCTTAAAAATAAAAAAAATTATGCACATCTTGCCAAGTCAATTAGTCTTGTTTTATTAACAAACTTTAGTTTTTAGAGCAGTTTTAGGGTCACAGCAAAATTGAATGGACAGTACAGAGAATTCCCACACACCCCATTGTGCCCACCACCCCTCACCCCCGCCTCCCCTACTACCAACGTCCCCACCAGAGTGGTAAATTTGTGAAAATCAGTGAAGCTACACTGACACGTGTTTACCACTGAAAATCCACAGTTTACGTCAAGGCTCACTCTTGCTATTGTACATTCTATGGGTTTGGACAATGACACATTTCCGTCACTGTAGTATCATACAGAGTAGTTTTACTGCTCCGCTTTTTCATCCCTTCTGCCCTCTCTCTCAAACCCCATTGCAGCAAATAAATATTTTTTAAAACAATCATAAACCTTCATAGACATGGACACTAGGAAAGAATACAACAGGAATAAAATTTTGGAAGCTGGGAAGCAGAAGGATGAGTGGCAATGATCTAGCAGACCCAGAAAGCTGAACCCCAAGACAGCAGTCAGTAAAGAATCCCCAAAAAGCATCGATTACTTCTGGAACTGGGGGTGAGGGAGTAAGAACTAAAACTAGGAGCACTAGGGTAAAATATGTTTGATGAGTAAAGCCGTAAATCCCCTCTCAGTTTTCCCCACTGGGTGACTGCCTCTTTCCATCCCAGCAGGAGTCTAGAGACTTACCCTCTGGAGAGCGTAAAACAGCCGTGTGAACCGGCAGCTAGATGCTTTTGCCTCCCAGGCAGAAGATGAAGACTCTATGCTGGGCAATCAGACTGCACAAGAGAAAATCTCAAAGACTCTGACGCTGGTGATTCCCGGTTTATTCAACAGTGAAGTTTAAAGTTGACAAGCTCCATGTGTGTGTGTCATGAGCTGACAGGCAAGATTTTAAGGAAAGCTACTAACAAAACGAAAGACCAAAACAAACGAACTCACATTAACTTGAAGAAAACAGATTATGCAAAGAAAAGAAAACTGCAAATAAACTACTACTAATACCTTCAGAGATACGAAACAAGAACAGGATGCTATTTAGAAAGAAACATTCAAAGAACAAAAACAAGCTACTGGACATTAAATACACAACAGAAATGAGAAACTCAATAAAAACATCAGAAGAGAAAGTTCATGCAATCTACCAGAGAGAATAAAAAGATAGAGATGAAAAATAGAACAGCAAAAAATAAGAACATTAGGAGACTAGTCTGCAAACACACAAATGACAATAGGAGTTCCAAAAGAGAGAACAAAGAAAATGTGTAGGTAGTTAGAAATCACCAACAAAATAATTGCAAGAAAATTTTCTAGAATCAAAAGATGTAAGTTGCCAAGTCTGAAAAAGCCCACCAGATACCTAACACATTAGATATGGATCCACACCAAGGCAAATCATTGTGAAATTACAAACACTGGAGAAAAAAGACTGTCAGTTTCCAGAAAAGAAAAAAAAAATTTTTTTAAAGGTTACATAAAAAAGGTTGGGAATCAGAATGGACTTGTGCTATTTTAGTAGCATCACCAGGAGCATGAAGACAAGAAGGAATGCCTTTAAAACTCTAATGAAGACCTTTAAAAAATCCAAACCCATTGAATGTAGAAAAATACATCGAACGTAGAATTCTGTTCCCAGGCAAAGACTAGCACAATCACTTTCAAATATACAAAATCTCAGAAATTTCACCACCAGAGCACTCTTTTTCAAGAAGCTATCTATGAATGTGCCAAAATGCTAGAGTAACTAGAAAGAGGAAAACTTGGGATATGAAGAAATCAAACTCAGAAGAGGGAAAACAGTGATTCCCAGGAATATCACAGAGGTCCCAGAATGATAGCTATGCACCAGATGTAGAGGTCGACCGTCCCATATTGAAACTGGTTGACCGAAGAGACAAGCATGTTAAGGACTATCATTACCATGATCTCCCTGCCATGGTATCATCTTTTTCTCTAAGAACAGCTTTCCAGGACAAGCCGGCACAGTTCTTATCTATCACTGAGCTCTCTTTGCCATGTGCTGGTACAGTTTTTGCCCATTCTCCATGTCCCACTTTGTAGATCAGATAAGGACTTTCATTTCATTCCTAAGTAGTTTTCTGCTTTGATCTAATCCTGAAAGCTAGGAGCAGGCCATGGTGAGCTTAGAAATAAAAGATACAGAGCAGCCAACTTTTTGGTCCTATTCCACTGGACGTTCAACACCTGGTTCACATTACAGCTCTGTCAGATGCCAACTGTGGCAGCCATGGCAATGCACCTCTTAAATCTCCAAAGGCAGGAAACGTTATTGAATGACATCCCCAGCCAGCATGTTTGAGCCAAGGCCACACTTCCCATGGGCTTCTCCTAGCCAATAACTGAGGGTTAAATCCCAGAATAATCTGGCTGGGGAAGCGCTGGGCCAGACTAAGGGAGGAAAGAGACCATACACTGACATAGCAAAAGGAATTAGCTAGCATGGACTCGGAGGAGCTGAGGCCGTATCCCTGAGATTGGATGAGAGTGCTTGACCAAGAGGGCTGGAATACAAGACTGGATAAGCAAAAATTCATCAACTTCAGGTACTTTCTCAGGACACAAACCCTAATAATCTGGCAAGGACCCTAGGAGATAGGGCAAACTACTGCTAGGGTGACTCTTAGAGACCTGGCACAAGTGATGTCAAACACTAAGTGAAGCAGAAAAGCTGAGCTGATAGAAGTGGGCAGGCTGGAATGAATTTCCTTTGAGGCAGAAAACCCACCAGAGGGTAATGTTCCATGGGAGGGCGTGGACAGTGCACTCGAACAGCACCAGGCACGTGCTGGTAAGAAAGGTACTAGCATCGCTAAGTTCTTGATGGTGTCCTCTGTAGGCCGGGGTTGACTAGATTAGGTAATCACAGACCTGAGCTTGTTAAATCCATGGAGATTTGCCAGCCAACTGCCCCCAACCCAAGTAATAAAAGCCAGGCAGCGTCGTTTAATCGTAGAAGCTAAGAGGCCTCAGATAACGACAAGTAAAATTGAAGAGGGAGCCAAGGGGAATCGTGGAGATGGTTAACAGGGCACAGCATGTTTAGGAGCAAAACAGATGGGTGGCTAACAAGGATACTGCTTAATGCCTACAGCCAAAAAAGGGCAAGAATGGGGGAGCAGAGGCTGCGAATGGTCATGCCAATAGAAGTCATAATCCTTGCATAGTTCCTAAGCTTGAGTCAACAATCTTACCAACATAGGTCTTGTTTTCCAAAGATCTTTTAGTTCTTCTTTGTAATTAGTTTAAATTCTCCCTAATTCCACTTAGCTTTGAACTTCAAAGGACGGAGATCTTTACCTACGTAAAGGATGCTGGGCTGTGCCTCAGAGAGCTCCTCCCAGGCCTGGAGCTCTCTCCCTGGGAGTGGGCAGAACCCCAAGGAAACACTCCACATGGTGAGAGTCCAGGCACAAGCAAAGCAGAAGAGCAACCACTCATGACAGCCCTTTAGCTTAGACTAGCTATGCAGTACCCACCTATCCAGTGCTGGGGCCATCCTCCACTGGAGTGCCCAGTGGTGGGTTAGGGCAGCCTGCCCACAGAACACAACCTACCCCCAAGACCCTGGGTCAGGCCTAAAGCAGGAGGGCAGCTAGGAGCACCAAGGCAAGGGGCCCTGTCTCCCCACTGACCAGGCAGTGGGGCAGAGAAGAACATTCAGTACCCACTGGGGCTAGGCGACGGGCAGTGACAATCTGGGAAGAGAGGGGCAAGGCAGTCAGTGAGGCAGGGGCTTGGAGGAAGGGCCCATGGCGGCCCCTCCAAAGGGGTGCCCTGTCCACAAATCATTGTGAGAAGGTCATTCCTTGTGCAGGCACCACACCAGCGTCTGGCCCACCCCTGTCGTGCTCAACACACAGAAGCTCTTGCATTCCAGTTTGTCTAGGACTGTGTGAGGAAGGGCACTGACGTAGTACTCACAAAGGTTGTTTCCCAGGATGCTTTGCTTTGAAGCCCCTAGATGCTGCATCAGCTCCGCAACCCAGTGCTCATCGCCTACCATGGCGGGGCTCATCGCCCGCTATGACGGGGCTCACCTCCATGGGGATCTGGGTGCTGATGAGCACAGAGGACACAGTGCATGCACCCCCGCCAGGCCTCCACCCCATGTCTCTGGGCTTGGCACTCACGCCAGCCCACATCAGGACTGTGACTCGCCCAAACATACATTTAAATAGTTTGATATCTGAGACTATTACTGAACATTTAGCAATATGACATTTATCCTTAGATGTTTACTATAATGGAGCTTTGATTTTCTAAATGTATTTAAAAAAATTTTTTTTTGGAGACAGTCTCACTCTGTCGCTCCAGCTAGAGTGCAGAGACATGATCATAGCTCACTGCAACCTCGAACTCCTAGGCTCAAGGGAACCTCCTGCCTCAGCCTCCCGAGTAGCTGGGACTACAGACCCACACCACCATGCCCAGCTAATTTTTTTTATTTTTAGTAGAGATGGGAGGTCTCACTCTTGATCAGGCTGGTCTCGAACTTCTGACCTCAAGCAATCCTCCTACCTCGGCCTTCCAGAGTGCCAGGATTACAGGCATGAGCCACTGCGTCCGGCCTAAATGTATTAAATATTAAATGTACTTAAATATGTACAAATACAGATTTGTACTTATCACTACAAACTTGATAAATACAAATATGTATGCTTTCCCCCTGTCATTTATTTGGGAAAGTTCAAAAAGGGTAGTCACGTGCCTGCTTCGGCAGCACATATACTAAAATTGGAACGATACAGAGAAGATTAGCATGGCCCCTGCGCAAGGATGACACACAAATTCGTGAAGCGTTCCATATTTTTATCTTCAATTTAATGCAAGAAAAAAAAAAAGGTAGTCACACTCAAAGCTATTTAAGTATATTGCTAGAATTTAATGAGAATAAATTGTGTTGGTATACAAATACAGAAGAAAAAATTTGCAGAGCTTAACTTAACAGCTCAGTGATCCCCATTGGTCCATAACTGTTCTATATACTTGTAATTTTCAGTTTCCATCAATGTGCCAAAGAAAAGGATAAAAATGAAATGAAACTTTGGGACCTAAGCATCCACTGAGGCTAAGTGCCCAAACCAGCGGGTTATTCCATAGAGAGCCACCTGCAGAGCAAGCACACCCCAACATGTGCTGAGTGCCCACCAAGTAACAGTTGATTCCTCACAGTTATTAAATTTAATCCTCACAAAACACTTGATACTATTACACTCCTTTTGCAGATGTGGAACTAGGCTTTGAAGGATTAAGCAGCTCATCGAGAGATAGCAATAAGTGTTAGCTGTTGGGTTTGAACCCAGATCTTCTGATACTAGATGCGGCATTTGTTCTACTTTGGCATAGAAACCTATAGATCAAGAGTTGGCAAACTTTTCCTGTTAAGGCCCAGAGAGTACATATTTTAAGCTTTGTAAGCCTTATGGTCTCTGTTGCAACTATTCACCTCTGCCCTTGTAGTGTGAAAACAACCAGAGATAATATACAAATAAGAGAGATAATATACAAATAAGAGTTTAATTGTGTTCCAATAAAGCTTCATTTCCAAACACTGGTGGGCTAAATTTGGCCAAGGGCCGTGATTTGCTGACTTCCAATATAGGCTAAAACATACAAACAAATCACAAAGTAACTAGGCTCTAAAGACTCTCCTTTTCTGACCTTCAGAGGCATTTTTCGTTACTGCTCTGCTTACTGTACTGACCATGCAATAATTATGATTTCACTGTAAATTCATCTTTCAGTTCCTGTCTCTTCCACAGTACCAGCCTGCCTCTCTCCCTACCACCAATTCCAGTGTTGTGGTTAAACACTTTAAGGCAGTGATCAGTAACTTTTTCTTAACATCATACCAATTCAGGAAAAATAAGCTCTTCCCCCTACACTTGGTAAAAACAGCTTTATTGAATCCCAAAATGTAAAAACAATATATTCTTACAACTTAGATTCCTTTAACAAATATTTTCAGAATCATCTTTCTAATTTTCCATTCCTTAATTTTATGTAGTGCTTTAGGATTCAAAACATGTCTTCTAGAGGCCAGGCATGGTAGCTCATGCCTATAATCCCAGCACTTTGGGAGGCCAAGGTAGGAGGATCACTTTAGGCCAGGATTCCAAGACCAGCCTGGACAACACAGTGAGTCCTCATCTCTACAAAAAATTTAAAAAGAAATTAGCAAGGTGTGGTGGCACATGCCTGTAGTCCCAGCTATGTGGGAGGCTGAGACAGGAGGATTTCTTGAGCCCAGGAGTTCAAGGCTGCAGTGAGCTATGATCATACCACTGCATTCCAACCTGGGCAACAGAGCAAGACCCTGTCTCTAAAAACAAAAACAAACCAATAACATGTCTTCCAGTACATTATCTCATTTATCTTTGAAGGAAACTTTGAAGTAGGCATTATTATGGAGAAACCTATACTCAACAGAGGTTAAGTGACTCGCCCAAAGTCACAATTCCTTCTCTTCAACTTAACATTGCACAAGCAAGTACTGTGCTAGGTGCAGGTAATAAGATAATTAAAATCCCAATTCCTTGCCTTTCTCTCTTATCCTCTTTGTTAATCCCAGGCCTCTGCTAAAACCTATGAGCCTAGATAAGCAATTCTGAAAAGATTCTTCTCTTAGTGGTGGTCCAGGTAGCTTTTCCCCCTTAAGGTCTCTGCTTTGTTAAAATGAAAGCTACTGGCTGGGTGCGGTGGCTCACGCCTGTAATCCTAACACTCTGGGAGGCTGAGGCGGGTGGATTGCTCAAGGTCAGGAGTTCGAGACCAGCCTGAGCAAGAGCGAGACACTGTCTCTACTGAAAAATAGAAAGAAATGATCTGGACAACTAAAAATATATATATAGAAAAAATTAGCCGGGCATGGTGGCGCATGCCTGTAGTTCCGGCTACTCGGGAGGCTGAGGCAGAAGGATTGCTTGAGCCCAGGAGTCTGAGGTTGCTGTGAACTAGGCTGACGCCACGGCACTCACTCTAGCCAGGGCAACAGAGCCAGACTGTCTCAAAAAAAAAAAAAAAAAAAAATGAAAGCTACATTTGAAATTAGATCAGAGACCTTTCTGAAAAGCCAAATAGGGTATGAAGCTCTCTTGTCTTGGGCTGCTCATCCACTGCTTTAAGGAATTCTCTCCATGGACTCATCTACACTATTATAAATCATTTTTAAAACTTATTAGATTGTCTGGTCAATATAAAGTTAGTTCTTGTTATTACATTCCGTTTACTACTTGTTCTGAGAGTTAGTTTTATTTCTCCAAATAAATATAAATTCCTTACAGTCTTTCTATCCCCTTTGAAAGGACATTATTTACTATATTCCTTTCATCTGTCAACAGCCTTTCTGCATGTGGTCAGTCCTTGTGTCTACTGGCCTTTCTTCAACTAATTTTAAAGAAAGGATATTTTCTAACATGGGCTCTTTATTTGATCAATTGTGTTACTTGTTCATAGTTATTTCTTCAAGATCTGATCTTAATTCTTTCAGATCCTGCTGGTTGGCTAAAATGCATAGCTGTACGGCTGTCCTAATATTTTCACTGAGCACGTTCAGTAGTTTAGGGTATTTTTAGTTTCAGGGAAGGACCGTTTTTAATTACAAAGAGTAGCTGTCACATAGATAGCTTCTGAAAGAAACTTTCTTCGCCCTACTTACCTCTGCAATCAGATCATGTAGCTCTCCTTCACTGGGGCAGCATCCTAATGACCTCATAATTGTTCCAATCTCTCTGGGAAAAAAAGGTTGTCAATAGTTTTAGAATATTCTCCTCTGAAAAGGCAAGTGCTATATTTCTCTAAATTATTTCAGAGCATATGTATTATAACATAGCAACCAAATCACTCAGATATTGTCTCGTGATTATAAAAGATGCTTCCTGGGAAAAGAAAAAGGCAGGCAAGTGAACCAAAGACAGATGAAAGAAATGTTTTCACTGACTGGCAAATGCAAGCCCTGCCTGGGCCAAAATCAAAAAGTTCTAGAAAAGGAATAGAAAGGAGAGGTGGGGAGTAAAAAAAGAAACATCAGCCACTGACCAGCTGATTTTAAGTGTTACTAAACTCTTTTGAGCCTCAGTTTCCACATCTGTAAAATGGGCATGATGATGTCTACCCAGGGGTTTTGAGGTGAAGTTTACATTAGCATCACAGTGCTTAAAAAGCATGGCCTCTAACGCCAAACGGGTAAGGTTCAAGTCCCAGCTCTGTGACTTGCTAGATGGGGCAGGTTACATCTCTGTGTACATAAGACTACCTGGTAGGTAACAGAGTACCTTCCTTGAAACACTTACAACTGGACTGGGGGACACACTAAGAGTCAAATAAGAAGAGCTATGGGGCCGGGCGCGGTGGCTCATGCCTGTAATCCTAGCACTCTGGGAGGCCGAGGCGGGTGGATTGTTTGAGCTCAGGAGTTCGAAACCAGCCTGAGCAAGAGCGAGACTCCGTCTCTACTAAAAATAGAAAGAAATTAATTGGACAACTAAAAATATATAGAAAAAATTAGCCGAGCATGGTGGCTCTTGCCTGTAGTCCCAGCTACTCAGGAGGCTGAGGCAGGAGGGTCGCTTGAGCCCAGGAGTTTGAGGTTGCTGTGAGCTAGGCTGACGCCACGGCACTAGCCGGGCAACAGAGTGAGACTCTGTCTCAAAAAAAAAAAAAAAAAAAAAAAAGAAGAGCTATCATAATGTAAAGCATAATTCTTGGCAGAGTAGCCACTCAATAAATGTTAGTTACTCGACTCACCCTGCTCCCTAATAATGTAGTTCAATGCAACAAATAACCTAAAAGTATAAATTCTATTCAATATACCTTGGATACTAAGACCAGGGATTTATAACACATTATTAAATATTTCCATTCAAAATTATTAAAACTAAAGTTGTAATATTTGCATGTTAATTTAATTTCACAAAAATTCACTTAAGTAGACTATTTATTTACCATTCTAGATAAGTTTAGTGGAATTATATTTATTGCCAATTTTACTGAGAAAGCATTTTAAATAAGAATTTTAAAATTCTTCACTTAAAGAGGTTGCAGGCTGAGTATCAACTTAAAAGAAAACCTTAAAGTCAAGAACTGTGGGAAACAGGATTCTTACTTTTCATTTATTGATTTTCCTTCATAATAAATGAAGGGCCAAAAAAACATTTAATGTCTTCCTGTCACCCGTATTTCATACCTCCCTGAGTAGCTTAGACTCGACATTGTTTTTCATGCCCATATCCCTCATTTAGGCAAGATCTGAACATGATCGTGTTACTATTAATAGAAATTAAAAACATTTTATAAGATTATACTTTCTCTCAAAAAGTCCCTAGAGGTATTCCATGAAATTGAATAACACCGATGTAGTAAATTAGTTATTATAACACCAGACTGGCTATTGTATACATTAGAATGAATAGTTAATGAGGCAGAGACAAAAAAATATGATTTGATAAGTATTCACAGATCTATATCCTCTGCAACATTCTAAGCCTTTTGGTATTCAAATCAGAAACCTGCTGAAACTCCAGAATCAGAGAAAGAAGGATAAAAGCTGTGTTAACACAACAAAAGGGAGAGCAGGAAAGGGAGGACGGGGAAGAAGGTCTTTGCAGGAAAGAATGTTGAAGGAGACTAGGAGAAATATTGCATGTTTGCACTCATATGTGGGAGCTAAAAAGGTAGATCTCATGGAGGCAGAGAACAGAACGGTGGTTACCAGAGGGTGGGAAGGGGCGGAGGGAAGGATGAAGAGAAGCTGGTTAATGGGCATAAACATACAGTTAGATAAAAGGAATAAGTTCTCTTCCTGTACTGCAATAGTACAGTAGGGAAAGTACAGTTAACAGTAATTTATTGTATGCTTCAAAATAGCTAGAAGAGAATTGTTATACTTTCAACACAAAGAAAAGATGAATGTCTGGGGTGATGGATACCCCAATTACCCTGACTCGATCAATACACATTGTACACCTGTATCAAAACAGCACATGTACTTCAAAAATATGTACAACTATGATATGGCAATAAAAAGTATATTTTAAAAAGGATTTTGAAGGATGTGAGATGGGGAGAAGAGCAATTCTAGGTCTGTGCTGTCCAGTACAGTAATCGTAAACTAACTCTATCTGGCTATTAAGCATCTGAAATGGGATTAGTCCAAACTGAAGTGTGCAGTGAGTGTAAAAATACACACTGATTCCAAAAACTTAGTATGGAAAAAATGTAAATAGTTCATTAATAATTTGGAATATTGATTATATGTTGAAAGGGTAATATTTTAGACATATTAGGTTAAATAATACATATTGTTAAAATTGATTCTACCTGGGTTAAATTAAGTTTAGCCTAAAGCTGCCTCCTTACATATTTTAAGTTCGACCTAAAGGTTTCTCTGTAAGTACTGAATTGTAACCTGTTATAATTAGTTGTAACTGTGTAAATAGACTGTAACCTAGGCTTGTACCAATCGCAGAGTTTTGACCAATCGCAGGAGGCCAACTGTTCAAACTATATTCAGATAAGGCAAATGCCAAGCTGTAACGAATCTAGCTGTTTCTGTACTTCATTTCTGTTTTCTGTACATCACTTTCCTTTTCCTGTCTGTAAATATCTGACCATGTGGCACCTCTGAGTCACTCTGAACCTATTCTGGTTCAGGGGGCTGCCCGATTCTCAAATCATTTTTTGCTTAATTAAACTCTGTTAAATTTAACTTGTCTAAAGTTTTTCTTTTAGCACCTGTTCATAGGGAATAGATACCATCATGAGTCAGATTCTGAGAAGAGAGGCACGTAAAGAGAACATTAGAATTACATGATGCTCTGTCAGCAGTAGAAACCCCCTTGTGCCTCTCCGAGAAACCTTAAACAATATTTAAATTGTTTTTTAACGTTTTGGGGCTATTGGATTGTGGTTTTTCTCTAATGTTAATACTGGACCCAAGATAGCCGTTTTATATTCAGGTTATTTAAGTGCTGTATGAGATCATGATACAAATTTCCCTGCCTTACATTTTCTTAATACTTTATGTGCATAATATTTGGAAAGTACTTTCACATATGCAATCTTACTTTTCACAACGGCCCTGTCCTAGTTACCTACGCATTATTATTCCAATTCGCAGATAAATAAACTGAAACTTAGAAAGGATAAATGACCTGCCCACGGTTGCACAGCTAGTGAGCGGCAGCACTAAAGTTAAAATGATGCCAGATCCCATTCGTTCAACAAAACAAATATGAGTGCCTACTATGTGCCATAGAGTAAGCTAGGTGCTGAAGATACAGTAGTGAATAAGCTAAAAATTATCCCTGTACTCATGGAATTTATGTTCTAACAGAGAATGATGACAAACGATTATAATAAAGGAGATAAATTGAGGGAGGTGGGCAGTGGCTGGTAAAGGTCGTCATGGACACATGAAGAAGAGGCACTAAACTAGACTGGGATTACGGGGCCAGGGAAAGCTGCCATCGGAATTAACTTTTAAACTACTTAAAGCTTAAATAGGAAGACAAATGTTTCAAGCAGAGGAATAGCAGCAAAGGCCCTGCGGTGAGCAGGATCATGAGAGAGTAGGGGAGTGGGATTTGATTGGACTCAGAAAGTAAAGGAATGTGACTAATCTGTTACCTCAAGTCGTATTGTGTAGTTCTTATCTGTATCCCTAGAGTGTGCTTTGGAAACAGGATAATGAAGAAACTTGTATATGAAGACTTCGCTTTCCTCTGTGTAGTGCAAGGCAAGGTGCTCTGCTAAGAGTGAGCAGGAAAGGAGAAAAGAGAAGTCTTAGCTGTTTCCGGGCTTTCTCCACCACTTACCATCCCCAAGACTTGCCTCTCCAGGCACATATATGTCCAGAAGGCAAGCCGCATCCTTGCTTTCACATTCGAAAACCTGCCCTTCCTCACGTGCCGGGTATCTTCTGTGCCCTCCACTCCTCTCCATCTTGCAGTTTCCCCAAGGGACGAACCTCTATTGCTGCATCGGGCTCCCTTGCCTCGGGCTTCCTGTTGCGCTTAATGCAAAGCACAGCATTGCAGTCTTCCGCCGCTGCGTAGCAAGCTGTCCAAAGCCTAGTGGCCTATTCAACAACGAGGTATTGTTTTTCACGATTCTGTGGGTTGACTGGGTGGTTCCTCATTGGTTTTGCCTAGGCTCACTCATGGAGTTATGTTTAGCAGTTAATTACTCTATACGTGGTTGCTCAGTACTGTATAGTCAGCCATTTAAAACTGCCATTATCACCATCCTGCACTCTGGGTCCCTTCTCCTTCCATCCTGCCTGCTCTGTTCATCTATAACCCTGAACATCTCTAATTTTCATTTCCTTTCTTCCTATAAAGCACTGCTGGAAGAAAACAGTTAACAGAAAAAGCCGCGACCTACTACCGATTCATGCAATCCAATACCAAATGTATCCTGGATGCGGCCTAACCATCCTTTCATTCATCTGCTGATTTCCTGGCAGACTCCCCCCAAAACAGCCGTTCTGGATGATGTCTTGCCACAGGTTCCAAACACTGACTCACTTCATCCCAGCAGAGCCCTTCTCACCCACTTCACATGCAAACTGCCTATCCCTGGGCACTATGATCAATCCTCATATCACCTTTATAGTCACTGACTTTGTCCTGGCTCTTGTTCTTAACACGCTTGCTTTTCCCTCTCAGCATCTTCATTCTTTTCTTTGGTAGCTGCTTCCTCTTTTGCCTTAAAATTTTCAGATATCTTCCTTATGTTGAGAAAAAAAATTGTTAGGTGCTTCACCACCCCCAACCATTCTATTTCCCTGCTTCCTTTCACTAATTACGATACCGTTCTTCCAAATTACTTATCTTGTAACTGGAAGACAGAATCCTTTGCAGAATTCTGCCGTCACTAGCTCTCCACTAGTCAACCAATCAGTCCGTGTCTTCCTCTCACGCCCTCCTTTCCTTCCTCATCTCCATCTCCCTCTCTTCCCCCTATTAACCCCCTCACTGCCCCCTGCAAGATGATCTCTATAGTTTAAAATATTACAGAAGGCTAGGGAACAATCAGACAAAAGGAAGATCAGTGGCGACCCTAATAAGAGCACTTGCAGAGGAGAGGGGAGGAAAACCCCAAAGTGCCAGTGGTAAGAAAATGTAATCACAAGTATAGAATACACCATTTAGGAGCATGGATAATACTGAGTATGCACATCACAGCCAAGAGCTAATAGTTACACAGCACTTGCTACATGCTAGGCACCATTCTGGCACAGTACATATATTAACTCATTGAATCCTCACAACAACTGAAGAGGCAATATTACTATTATCCCCATTTTACAGATGAGAAAACTAAAGCCCAAAGATGTTAAATAACTCGCCCAGAATCCCATATAATCAATATATTTAAGCAATGACTTCCTCAGGACTAGGGAAATCTAAAGTAAGAGCTGGGAAGAAGTCTGACAAGAGGAATGAGTAGGAAATGAGGATGAGAGGCTGGATGCAGTGGCTCACACCTGTAATCCCAGTGCTTTGGGAGGCCAAGGTGGGAGGATCACTTGAGGCCAGCCTGGGCAACATAGCGATAAAAAAAAAATTAGCCAGATATGGTTGTATGCACCCGTAGTCCCAGATGCTCGGGAGGCTGAGGCAGGAGGATGGCTTGAGCCCAGGCTGCAGTGAGCTATGATCGTAACACTGCTCCCCAGCCTGGGCGACAGAGTGAAACACTGCCTAAGAAGAAGAAAATGGGGATGAGAACAGAAACACAGTTGCTCCCAATGTGAGGAAAGTAGATTAATCAGCTCTCTGGCTTGGGAATGGACGTCTCCTTAAGGCTTCTAAGAATAGTCCTCACAACTCTCTCATATCCCTTATAACGTTATCATGATCTGTGTGGATGTGAGAAAAAACATCTTCTGGCTGTCAGGTTAGTATTAGCAGAATATGGTTCTATAATGTTTTATTATGTGTGCCAGGCTTGTTTTAAAGTGCTTTAACTATTCTTATTCACTTATTCCTCACAAAAGCTCTGTGTGATAGGTACTATTATTTTACAGAACACAACACTAGTAAATAGTAGAAATGGGATTCAAACACACGCATTCTAGAATCCATGCTACTAACCACTGCAACTGTTGCCTGTCACAGATCTCAATCGGACACTTAGTTAGACTTAAAGGAGAACTTCTTGACTGTAACAAGGTGCTTCCAAAGAAAGCTATGGATATTCCACTCCATGGGAGCTTTGAAGACAGGCCCAGGAGTCACAAACTGATTACTCAACTGCAAATATGGCCCTCAGATGATGTTTTGTTTAGCGCAGGGCACACATGCGAGCATGAGTACTGTCCTGTACTCTGTCTGATTCACATGTTTATATTATAGGCTGGTCCCCATAAGAATTTGTGTTTATCACTCCTGTAAAATATGAGTTTTGTGCCATTCGGGAATTTACCTACAAGAAGGGGAATGAGCCAAAATGACATCTTAACCCAAGTGTTCTGACTTTTTAAGATTATTTTTAAGAACACACACAGACACTAAACCTGTGGCTTATGTAAAAGAATGTTCTTGTTTTTAGAAGATCCACACTGTGCCAGGCACAGTGGTGTGCATCTCTAGTCCCAGCTAATGGGGAAGTTGAGGTGAGAGGATCGCTTGGGCCAGGAGTTTGAGTCCAGACTGGGCAACATGGCAAGACCCTGTCTCTAAAAAAAAAGAAAGAAGATCCACACTAGAGCATTTGAGGAAAAGGTTACAATGTTTACAAACTTACTACCAAATAGCCCAGCAAAATGGAGATGATGATGATAATAACAATAATAATAATAAAATATGTAAATATGTATGTGTGTGCATTATATATATGGAGAAACAGAGAAAGAGGGAAGGAAGGAGAGAGAGAGAGAGCAAGCAAAAGCCAAATAGCAAATTGTTAATAATTGGCAAATCTAGGTAAAAGCAGACAGGAATTCAGTGTACTACTCTTACAATTTGTAAGTTTGAAATTTTTTAAACAAAAAGGTTTTATTTAAAAAAAAAACAAGATAAGCACACTTCATTCTCAGCAATCAAAACCAAAGTAATAACAAATGATAACAGAAATCCTGCCACATATAAACTATTTATAAAACAATTTACTTTTGCGTTATACTATTTGTATCACTTTGGCTTGAAAAGCTGATTATTAAGGATGTCTTAATCCTCAGTTTCATAATATAATATATCAGTTACAACATTTTTACTCAGTACCTCAGAAACTTAGAGCTAAAATATTGTTTCATGAAGTAAAAGTTGAAATGAGGCTGGATATAAGTCTCATTTCTTGCAGCTAAACAAACAGTACAGTTGACCTTTGAACAACGTGGATTTAAACTGTACGAGTCCACATATGTGCGGATTTTTTTCTGCCTCTGCCACCCCGGAGATAGCAAGACCAACTCCTCCTCTTCCTCTTCGGCCTACTCAATGTGAAGATAATGAGGATGAAGACCTCCATGATCCACTTCCACTTAATGAATAGTAAATCTATCTTCCTTATGATTTTCTTAATAATATTTTCTTTTCTCTTGCTTTATTGTAAGGATACAGTATAAAATACATACGACACACAAGATATGTGTTAATCAACTTTTTATGACTTCTAGTCAACAGTAGGCTGTTAGTATTAATAGTTAAGTTTTTGGTGAGTCAAAATGTATACATGGATTTTCAACTTCATGGGGTTGGCACCCCTAACCTCCACTTTGTTCAAGACGCAACTATATGTGGAAAAGATGGAGTCCTTTTCATCCCTCTAATAACACTGATGAAGGCAGTGCTGTGAACTGCTCCCTGCTACTACAGGATAAGAGCTGTTCTTTGTGATTGACTCTTGCTGAGCACTAGGCTCAAGTCATCAGAAGCGGAAATGGCTAGCTCTCTAAAGATGAGCAGCAGTTCCCAG
This sequence comes from Avahi laniger, assembly GCA_963575035.1. NCBI lineage: Eukaryota > Metazoa > Chordata > Mammalia > Primates > Indriidae > Avahi > Avahi laniger. The sequence continues at coordinate 46,063 of CAUYSK010001902.1, forward strand.
CCAAATGGTCAGACTGACCTCGGGTCCAAGAAGGGAGCTCACCAGGCAGGTGCCTTTCAGTGGCAATCAGTTGATTGCATTGCCCAGTAAAGGCAATGTAGAGAGTGAGAAGAAAATAGTATAGGAGCAAATAAGGCAGGGTAAGGGAGGTGATGTTTAAATACTAATAGCCCCTTCTTCCCAAATGTTTCTTTCTTCAAATGATAATGGAGTGAGATGAATTTATTTCTAGAGTCCTCCCAAATTCCTAGGGTCTTTGAGATGAGAATAAAGGAAAATTATAGAAAAAGCAAAATTGACTCAGAGCTTCTCTTGTTCTCCCATGTTCTGAAATACAGGGCTAGAGGCACAGAACACCAAACAATCCTATGAGCTACTCTCACGTCATAATTCTGCTGCCAAGAGCATGGCGGTGCAGCAGAAGGGGCCAGGTGGGCCCTGGAGAACTCCAGATGGTATCTGGCTGGAGCTGGGATCCTGGCCATTGTGGAGGAAACCATACTGCTACCAGTTCAGCCTCAGGAGTAGTAAGGCTACTAAAGGTGAGCGAGGAAAAAAGAGAAGGGCAAGAAAGAACATAGACTAGAAAAAGATCAGGCCATTAATTCTGATAAAGAGATAGAGGTCTATAAATGGAAAGAACTGAAAAGAAGAATGTAAGAAAATACTGAAAGAAGTGAAAATAATGGTACAGGAGACAGGAAATAAAAACTTCATAGCTTAATGATGAAAATAAAAGAAAGAAGTTCAGAAATAGGAAGAAAAAGTAAGATATTAAATAAGAACTAGAAAATGAAACAATATAAAATAAGTAATTGATAGACTCACATATAACATTAAGGTTGATTAACCTATTTCCACTGAGATTTTAAATCAAGTAAGTTGATTGAAAATTATATTAAAGTAACCTTCCTTTTAAAATTACTAATATTACATTTATTAAAATATTTAAAATTGTTAAAGTAACCTTTTCGAAAACTGAAGCCAATGTAGTTAAAGAAAATTTAAAGTTTTTTAAAGTTCAATAATTGCTTCTTTTTGTCAAGTTTTTGTGATACAAAGAAAAGACATAAACTCATTTGCATACAGTAATGTGCTGGTTATCAACTGGCTTCTCAAAGGGAAAAAGCTCTGATTTGTAGCATTTGCTGATTTCCATTGTGTAAGTACATCCCCCGTGGCCAATTTCAAGCTACCGACTACCAGTTGAGGTCAGTAAGGTGGAGTCTGGAAGATGCACAATAGCTGACATCATCTGGTATGTCCACCAGGCATACACCAGACGTAAATAACCTCAAGAGCATAAATAAGAGTAAAATGTAATAAAGTAATTAGGAAGTGATAAATTTTGAGTATTTTTTACCTTTCTTTTTTTTCCTTTCTTAATAAAAACATTTATTTTGCATTTATACAGAATAACCTGAAAAAAATATGGAATGGTCCACAAGTTTATGTGTCAACCTTGTGCAGGGGCCATGATAATTTTCTCTATGTTGTTCTGATTTCAGTGTAAGTGCTGCTGAAGAAAGCACCTTTGTTTTTAATAAAATTTAATTCAGTTTATATAATTTATTTCTTAATATAAACTAGTTTTTAACAATGGCTTGCAGAATTCCTGAAAATTTAACAATCAGCTCTTGTGAGCTAGTGCAAGTCGGCACAATCTGGCTGTACCACACCCCTCATATTGTGAGACACAGTCACTCCATTCAGACAGTGAAAGTGGTCTCTCCCAGGCTGAATCTATACAGGTTCATCTCTTCAACAACCCGAGTGGTGAGGACCAACTCGCTTAGTATTCTACCATGCATACAAAACAGAAATTGAATACAACTTTTGTAAAAAAACAACAAAAAACTTTTTTCTTTTGGAAAATTATTTTCTTCCTTTTAAATCAATTGCATGAGATTTTTAAAAAATTGCCAACTGTTCAATTTTGTTAGGGTTTTCAGAGAAAATGAAAATCAACTGTTTCATATAAAGTATTTAAAATATGCAGAGACATTTCATTTATTTTGTCAAAGTAGATGTCATATTGAGAAGAAGTACAAATTAACTCCAAAAGCCTTTATGGTTTAAGTATAAGAATTTGTTTCTGCACCTGCACCATATATGGAGTAGTAGACATGGGTGTAAAATTATTTCAAAACAAATGAGTCACAGTAAGGTAGTCCAATAGTGGCATCATCATTTAATTATATACAGCATTTGGACCACTTAAAATGTTTGACATGGTGAAGACTGGTTCTTTGCAGGCTGGTATTCAGTGGGTGTAGTATCGCGTTCCTGACACAAGGTGGAGCCAGTGTCATTGAGCTAGGCTAGGGCTAGGCTGTGAGCCTTCAGTTTAAGGGCAGTCTAAGGTCAAAACATCCCAAAGTAAAGATCTGATTCAGGACATTGAATGCAATTCTAAGAAACAAAAGAATAGTTATAATATAATAGGTCTTTGTTTTTGCTTCTGTTTATGTGGTGAATCACAATTTATTGATTTATGTGCACATCCTTGCATCCCTGGGATGAAGCCCACTTGGTCCTGGTGGATTATTTTTTTGACATGCTGTAGAATTCAGTTTGCTAGTATTTTATTGAGTATTTTTGCCTGTATATTCATAAGGGATATTAGTCTGTAGTTTTCTTTTTTTTTTGGTTGTGTCCCTTCCTGGCTTTAGTGTCAGGGTGATACTTGCTTTGTAGAATGAACTGGGGAGGAGTCCCTCCTTTTCAATGTTATGCAATAGTTTCTGCAGTATGCGTACCAGCTCTTCTTTGTAGGTCTGGTAAAATTCAGCTGTGAATCCATCTGGTCCAGGGCTTTCTTCTATTGGAAGATTTTTTATTACTGCTTCAATCTCGTTGCTCGTTACTAGTCTGTTCCAGAGTTCTATTTCCTCCTGATTGAGTCTTGGGAGGTTGTGTATCTCCAAGAATTTGTCCATTTCCTCTACATTTTTGAGTTTATGTGCATAGAGATTTTCATAGTATTCACAGATGATATTTTGTATTTCTGTGATATCAGTTGTAAAATCTCGTTTTTCATTTCTGATTGAGCTTATTTGGGTCCTTTCTCTTTTATTCCTGGTTAATCTAGCAAGAAGTCTATCAATTTTGTTTATCTTTTCAAAGAAGCAAGTTTTTGTTTCATTGATCCTTTGTAGTTTTTTTGCTTTCCATTTCATTTAGTTCTGCTCTGACTTTAGCTATTTCTTTTCTTCTGCTGGCTTTTGGTTTTGTTTGTTCTTCCTTTTCTATTCCTTGAGCCATGTCATTAGATTGTGAATTTGTGATCTTTCTGTCTTTTTGATGTAGACATTTGAGGCTATAAATTTTACCCTTAGGACTGCTTTTGCTGAATCCCATAGATTTTGATAGCTTTTGTCCCCTTTGTCATTCAGTTCAAGGAATCTCTTGATTTTCCTCTTACTTTAATTATTGACCCAATAATCATTCAGCAACAGATTGTTTAATTTCCATGATTTTGTGTAGAACTGAGTGTTTCTCTTAGAGTTTATTTCCAGTTTTATTCCACTGTGGTCTGAGAAGATACATGGCATGATTTCAATTTTTTGAATTTGTTGAGATATGTTTTGTGGCCTAAGATATGATCAATCTTGGAGAATGTTCCATGTGCTGATGAAAATAATATATATTCAGTAGTTTTGGGGTAAAATATTCTGTAAATGTCTGTTAGGCTCAATTGTTCTGGAGTCCCATTTAAGTCCAATGTTTCTTTATTTATTTTCTGCTTGGGTGATCTGTCTAGTTCTGTCAGTGGGGTGTTGAAGTCCTCAGCAATTACAATGCTGCTGTTTATCTCTTTGCTTAGATCTAGTAGGGTTTGCTTTATGAATCTGGGTGCTCCTGTGTTAGGTGCATAAACATTTAGGATTGTTATATCTTCTTGTTGAATTGCTCCGTTTACCATTGTATAATGACCATCTTTGTCTTTCTTTACTAATGTTGAATTAAAGTCAATTTTATCTGATATGAGAATGGCTATAACTGCCTTCTTTTGGTTTCCATTTGCATGGAATATTTCTTTCCATCTCACCACCTTGAGTATGTATGAATCCTGTGGGTTAGATGTGTTTTTGAGAGACAGCAGATACCTGGGTTATATTTTTTCAGGCATTCAGCTAGCCTATGTTTCTTGAGTGGGGTAGTCAAATGAACTGTTCATGTTGATTGATACAATTGATATGAGGGATGCTGTTCTGTTCATCCTCTTGGGCAGTACCTTATTGCTTTGTTTTATATGAGCTCTGAGCTTTAGCTTTTGTGAGGTTTTACACTGGTGGGTGTCTATTGTGCTGATCCACGTATAATGCAGTTCTGAATATTTCTGCCAGGCAGGTCTGGTCTTGACAAATTCCCTCGATGTTTGCTTGTCTGGAAAATTCATTGTTTGTCCTTCATATATGAAACTTAGTTTTGCAGGATACAAAATTCTAGGCTGGCAGTTAAATTCTAGGCTGTTCTGTTTAAGAAGACTGAAAATGGGTTGGCCGGGCACGGTGGCTCACGCCTGTAATCCTACCACTCTGGGAAGCCGAGGCGGGCAGATTGCTCAAGGTCAGGAGTTCGAGACCAGCCTGAGCAAGAGCGAGACCCCTTCTCTACTAAAAATAGAAAGAAATTAGCTGGACAACTAAAAATAAAGAAAAAATTATCCGAGCATGGTGGCGCATGCCTGTAGTCCCAGCTACTCGGGAGGCTGAGGCAGAAGGATTGCTTGAGCCCAGGAGTTTGAGGTTGCTGTGAGCTAGGCTGA